>WBZZ01005178.1:100000-102500 GCA_019918135.1 Paulinella micropora
ACCATGCCGCGAGCCCCGCATTCGATTGGTCGAAAGTGGCAGGTCCATCCGTTGTCCTCGATTTGAGATTTGAGCCCATTGTATCGGCTGGTCTTGTAGGCTCGTGCGTCAAGGATGTTTTCCTCGACCGGGCACGTGAGTTCGATCAGTATACACTTCTTGGTAGACAATGACCAGACAACAATATCGGGGCGGAGGTCAGTGACACAGATGTGGACAGGAAAGGCTTGCTCAGAACCGGTGTATTGGGTTTGGAGCTGCCAATCGTTTGCGGTGTCGAGCAGAGATGGACGATGAAATGACTGCCCCTTAGGCTTCTGCTCGCCCTCTGTCACAAACATGGACTTTGATTCATTTTGGTCTATAGGGGAGCGTTTGTTATGGCTCTCGATGTGTTTTTGAAGGGGAGCTTCAATAGTGCAGAACACAGAGTCGTGACGCCAGGTATAACGGCCTTGTTTGAGGGCAACATGGCAACCGGAGAGGATGTGACATCAATGTGCTTGACCAGAACAGAGAGCACACTTGTTGGGAATGATTCCCCACAGACGTCTAAGGTCGGGGTAATAACCGAGTTTGTGCTTGCGTTGATGACCCAAGAGATTAAACGGGGATTACGGGTTCCGATGAGGCGAGTCCAGGAGAGGTCAAAGGAGCATGCGTCTTCAAAACGAAGAAAGCACCCTTGCATGGCTTTGTCCATATCATGCACTGTGGTTGTCTCAAGTATTGTCTCAGCAGTTAATTCTAAAATCCTGTCTTTGCGGTCTGTGATGGAATGTTCTTTTGGGTAGCGAGCATGGCCAAGTCCGAGATGATCGGATTGGCCTCGATGTTTGAATTCAAAATCAACTTGTGCCTCAAGCTTTTCGAGCACAGGCTCTGGTTTCCAGATAGTTCGAAACGTTTCGTGTTTCGTCAGGTTCATCGCATAGATGGACGAGAGGTGTTTATCTGGGCAGTACTTCAGCATTTGAGCACGGTTGATTTGAAGTCGCTGGTAAAAAGAGACGATGGACTGGAGCTGTAGACCGAATTTCGAGCGTGGGCGGTAAAGGCAAGAGACCAGAGCTCTTTTGTAGATATTGGCCCATTTTTTGAGGCAGCGGGTCGCAATTTTTTCAAGGGTTTTGGCGAAAGATAAGCAGAGTCATAAATGAGAAATGGCCAGGCAAGTGACTGGACAGCATAATGTTGGTAGAGCCAAAGTTTCATAAAACCATTGATCGAGCAGCTATCGATGGCTTGCATAGATAGAATGAACTTCTTTTGGATTTCTGCTCGTTGTTCGTTTTCGCTGAGGTCATGGTAGACGATCCATCCGAGGTCTTTGAAAGGCTTGTCAGCGATGAAGTCAATTGGTTTGCCAGTAATAGTAAGGGCGGGGTCGAAAGGTGGGAACGATATCGGCATTACGTTTGAGACCCTTGCGGTCATCGGCTTTAGTCTAATATTTGAAAGCAAGGCTTTTGCATTTGGGCGGTTTCGCGGCCATGGTTCTGGTCCATGTCAGAAATTTGTCTATCATGTTGATGGACGAGTGACAGTGTTTCGTGGATCGGCTGTGTAGTTTGAGGTCGTCAGCATAGGCAGCTTCGTGCACGATTATTTCATCCGTTGAGTTTTTGTGTTTGAAGTGGTATCCGTTGTTTTTGGTCAAGGATGATAGGAGGCCAAGTAGTAAATTGAAAACTATATTGAAAAGGAGAGGAGAGATGCAGCATCCTTGAAAGACGCCCACAGCAAAAACAAAGGATTCTGACGACCATTCTTTCCCTTCGATTGTGGCTACCAAGAGTTCGTAATATAAGAAGATTATGCGTGCAAACATAGGTGGCACGTGGTACCACCAGAGAGCAAACTGGATCAAGTTGTGATTTACGCTTCCAAAAGCGTTTTTTAGGTCAATCCATGCTATGACCAGTTGGCGATAGTGATCTTTTGCATTTCTGATGGTAGCCTTTGTTGCAGCAATGTGTTCGGGGCATCCTGCAACGTTACTGAGGAAACCTTTTTGTTTCGCTCTGTCAAAGTATTTGTTATCCAGTAAAAAACTCTCCAGTCGTTTTGACCACAGAGAGAAAAATATCTTACCCGAGCAGTTTGTCAGAGCAATCGGACGATAGTTTGGGACGATAGTTTGAGGCCTGAAGTGGATCGCCGTCTTTATGAAGGAGGGAGATAGCAGCGTGGGCTCAGCTGTTAGCAACATCAGTTGTCCAACACTTGACAATGAGTTTGTGTAAGAAAAATGAAGCGGTGGGAAGCCTCTTGTAAACAAGGTAGCTAATACCATCTCTGCCAGGGGCTGCACCATTACGCTTAGCAAGCACAGATCTTTTGGTTTCCAAGAAGGACGGCGGTTTGAGGTCAAAGGGGACAGTTGGTAGATGTGGGCGAATCATCTCAGCTAAGGGCACGTAGGTTTGTTCACGATTAGCGTCTTTGTATAGGTTGGGAAAGTAGGAATCCCAGTCTTCTTTGGATAGGGAGCAAGTGG
>WBZZ01005178.1:155000-157500 GCA_019918135.1 Paulinella micropora
GATAATATTAATAATTAATAATTAATAATAATAATAATAATAATAATAATAATCATAATCATAATCATAATCATAATCATAATAATGAAAATAATCAAAATATTCATACTAATCATAATAGTAATAATAATAATTAAAAAATAAAATAGTGATAGTGCTTCTCTGTCAATGGCTGATGCATTTCTGCACATGCGCCTCCATCGTCTCACCCGTGAGGGGAGTACGAAGAATTGACGATAAGCTCTAATGACACCCCCGCAAGGGCAGTTCCAACACTTCCAGACGGGCCGTAAAATAGTGATAATAATAATAATAATAATAATAATAATAATAATAATAATAATAATAATAATAATAATAATAATAATACTATATCTGAGGCGTACTGATGCAGCTAATGGCATATCCTCAACGGACATAAGCCTCCAATACCCTTGTTCGAGGTCCTCCACCCCCGTGTCAGTCTCTCGCCTGATGATCGGGGCCACCGATGGAGCTCCTGAGGGCAAGACTGCACTAAGCCGAGGTTATTCCGCAGTCCCAGCAACCTCTTGCAAGACGTCACCGAATGTGCAAGTGCATACACCAAGCGCGGTTGCTAAAGCTGCCTCGAAACCCCACCCATAACAATCTGGTGTCTGCTGGGTCCTGGGCTATCAACCAGCATATGCGGAGTTTAAGATCTTTTACGCGCGCAACGACCCTCCTCCCCAGCATCTACCACCAAAGGGTTATGAGTTGGCGTCACAGTTTAACGCCTTGAGGCCATTGGGCTGGAACTCTGTTTAGCAAGTGTGACTAGGTTTTTTCATCGGGATTTCCCTCAAATATGTCACAGTCAACACTCCAAGGCAGATTTACTATATCTGAGGCGTACTGATGCAGCTAATGGCATATCCTCAACGGACATAAGCCTCCAATACCCTTGTTCGAGGTCCTCCACCCCCCCGTGTCAGTCTCTCGCCTGATGATCGGGGCCACCGATGGAGCTCCTGAGGGCAAGACTGCACTAAGCCGAGGTTATTCCGCAGTCCCAGCAACCTCTTGCAAGACGTCACCGAATGTGCAAATAATAATAATAATAATAATAATAATAATAATAATAATTGTGCTTCTCTGTCAATGGCTGATGCAAATCTGCACATGCGCCTCCATCGTCTCACCCGTGAGAGGAGTACGAATAATAATAATAATAATAATACTATATCTGAGGCGTACTGATACAGCTAATGGCATATCCTCAACGGACATAAGCCTCCAATACCCTTGTTCGAGGTCCTCCACCCCCCCGTGTCAGTCTCTCGCTTGATGATCGGGGCCACCGATGGAGCTCCTGAGGGCAAGACTGCACTAAGCCGAGGTTATTCCGCAGTCCCAGCAACCTCTTGCAAGACGTCACCGAATGTGCAAGTGCATACACCAAGCGCGGTTGCTAGAGCTGCCTCGAAACCCCACCCATAACAATCTGGTGTCTGCTGGGTCCTGGTCTATCAACCAGCATATGCGGAGTTTAAGATCTTTTACGCGCGCAACGACCCTCCTCCCCAGCATCTACCACCAAAGGGTTATGAGTTGGCGTCGCAGTTTCCCTTGTTCGAGGTCCTCCACCCCCCCGTGTCAGTCTCTCGCCTAATAATAATAATAATAATAATAATAATAATAATAATAATAATAATAATAAATAATAATAATAATAATAATAATAATAATAGTAGTAGTAATAATAATAATAATAATAATAATAATAATAATAATAATAATAATAATAATAATAGTGCTTCTCAGTCAATTCCGAATGCATTTCTGCACATGTGCCTCCATCGTCTCACCCGCGAGGGGAGTACGAAGATTTGACGATAGGCTCTACTGACACCCCCGCAAGGCAGCTCCAAGCCTTCCAGACAGACCAATAGTTTCAAAGAAAATATCCTTTGAAAATACTGGCACCGACGGGAATCGAACTGGCGACAGGTCCCAGATGGTAGACCTTAACCACTGGGCTATCGCGGTGCCACTAATAATAATAATAATAATAATAATAATAATAATAATAATAATAATAATAATAATAATAATAATAATAATAATAATAATCATAATAATAAAAATGATAATAAATAATAATAATAATAATAATAATAATAATAATAATAATAATAATAATAATAGTAATAATAATTATCATCATCATAATCATCATCATCATCATAATAATAATAATAATAATAATAATAATAATAATAATAATAATCATCATCATCATCATCATAATAATCATAATAATCATAATAATCATAATAATCAAAATAATCAAAATAATCATAATAATAATCATCATCATAGTAAATAATAATAATAATATAATAATAATAATAATAATAATAATAATAATAATAATAATAATGATAATAATAATACTACTACTACTACTACTACTACTACTAATAATAATAATAATAATAATAATAATAATAATAATAATAATAATAATAATAATAAT
>WBZZ01005178.1:172500-195000 GCA_019918135.1 Paulinella micropora
TATGTGTGTAATATATGTATGTATGTATGTATGTATGTATGTATGTATGTACGATTTTCCCCATCTATGTTGCCTTTCTGTTCCATCTACTTCCCAACTATTTCCTTGTGGATCTCTCTACTGCCAATCTATTGCCTTTTCGTTCCATCTATTTCCTTACGGATCTCTCTACTGCCAATCTATTGCCTTTTTGTTCCATCCACCGCCCATCTTTTGCCTCAATTTTCCGTCCACTGTCACACACACACACACGACATATCCTTTTTGCTCTCCAACTTGTTTTAATGCTATTCCTACGAAGACAGATGTCAATCTATCAATCTATCAATCTATCAATTAAGTTGAAGTTGGATAAATGAGTTAGCGCATATTCTTTCGCTTCCTATATCTAAGTACACACCGTCTGTTGCTTTCTTTGCTCCCACGCTGCCTTTCTCCATTCCACCGTTTCCTATCCCATGAGATGCAACTTTAAACATCCATTGCCTTTATATTTACATTACATTACCATTCCATATACCCTCTACTGCCCATCTATTCCCTTTATGTACTTTCTATCTCTCTCTCTCTCTCTCTCTCTCTCTCTCTTTTTCTCTCTCTAGCGCCCTCAGAGTGTCATAGCGCCCCCGACAGCACTGCCGAAAGCGAAGGCACAACAAAACGATGCGTGAAGAAAAACCCTTGAACCGCTGTGCGCATCTATCTATCTATCTATCTATCTATCTATCTATCTACCTACCTATTGGTGTGGCAGTAACACCAAGTAGGTAGGTAGGTAGGTAGGTAGGTAGGTAGAAAGATAGATAGATAGATAGATAGATAGATAGATAGATAGATAGATAGATAGATAGATAGATAGATAGATAGATAGATAGTGACAGCCACAAACCAAAGAGAAGTATGCGGCAGTGCAAAATGTACCACTAGTAAGTTATTATTAGGCTGGCATCATTATTAGGCTGGCATCATTTCCGTCGAAAGCATGACCCTTAAACTTTGACTTTTTTTTTTTTTTTTCACTTTATGTTTTCTCTTTTTGTATCTCTTGATACCTTTTCCATTTTATCTCTTCTGCTTCCCACTCAGCTCTACGAGCGGCAAGTATTCTTTCAAAACAGTGCTTGCGTAAAAAAGCGAAGCCACATCAAAGCGATGCGTAACAGTGACTCTCTATTGAGTGGCATTTAGTATTCTATTAAACAATGCTTGCGCAAAAAAAAAAAAAAAAGTAGAGGGGGAGGGGGGGGGGGGGGGAAGGGGCAAGGAACAAGAAGCAAGATGCAGAACTAATTGTAAAAGTACAGCCGAGGACTTGCAAGTGTCAAAGTAAGCCATCAGATTCAAATCAACAACCAGAATTCAAATTAGTGCAATTTAACGGTAACATTTCGCGAATTGCAGACGGATATAGCCGGCGGCCGCCGCGTTAATTAAATTAATTTGCATTCTGGTTTTTACCAGTCGTACTTTTGCGGCGGGCGGCATGGCGCGTTCACCGTCCGACTCCAAGAGTCACGGTTGAGATCACAAGGCCTGCCCGGGCGCGCGGGAGCCTCACAAACTCACTGACTTGATTAAAGCCACCTTCAAGTAATATAAGTAGTCAGAATTTAATACGACCGGCCAGGACCCTCACATCATCTCCACTGGCTCAGTCGGACTCGAAAGCATCACCATCCAAGGCCCGGTGACCCAAGCCCTTTACATATTAATACCTTCTCCTCTCGGCAACACTACAACTTATGGTGGAGATCCCCTACCCGAGCTCTATCTGGAGAGCTGCCCTTGATCAAATATACTTCCTCTGCCCTGACGAATGGATGGACCTGGCCATCATCATACGCACCTTGGCTTGCTTACCTGTAACACCCACGGTATACTACATCGTTTTTACGCTATTAGGGTTTACGGGAATTTACTAGTGGAAGTAATTTCGTCATTAAATGTATTTCAAGATGAATTCTTATAACATTTCCGGTTCTGATTAATACATCCGGTTTTAACGTGATTTTAGGATATGTAATATGAGAAGAAAGCTGGGATGCTTGGATCTCATAGGACCTTAAAACCTACATCTAACACGCAACCGTTTACCGGAGTGGAGAAGGTTTTCAGGATGCAGATTACATGATTATGTAGCATCCATTTTGAATAATCTCCCACATTAATAGCGTTGACCCGTTGAAGTTTTGGAAAAATGTCACGGAAATTCCGTGAAATTTTGCCTTTTTCCCGTGACTGGGAATTTATGGCTAAATAAGGGAAATTGCACTTATGGGTTTTTAATTGTTTTTCCCTCTGACTTGTTGTTTGGGTTCAGACTTGACTTCCCTTTCTACTTTAGAAGTGGAGGTTAGTTCTGAACCAGTTGTGTTCAACGTTATTATTAAATTCCTTTTTATTATTGAGCTCGTAAGGGTAAGACCTCCGGTTTTAATACATTTGGAGTCCCTATGCCTTTTTCGAATGGAATTTGGAACGACACACTCTCTGGGACTGTACTATCCCCAACGATAGCTCAATGGAAGAGTAAGTCGGTAATATAACCAAACACAGTGCTCAAAAAAGAGAATGATTTCTCGTTATATTAGCTCAGTGACTCATTGGCATTTCAGACGTGTCCGGCCAGACGAAATCTTTCAATAAGTTTTTTACCGGATAATTCGGGGGGTGATGTCCACAGTACCCCCTCCCAGTTTTTTATGGCGGAACTTCGTTTCCGATATAATACGCTTTGAACTGATTTCTTTTCTGACTAAGATTCGTTTAGAGTTATGTATGAAGATACATCAACCCACGAATTAGCCGTTATAAAACAACAATGATACTTGCCCCGGTACCAATCGTATATATACTCTAGCACATTCAGTATCTATATTAAAATCTTCCTCTTTCTTCTGTCGATAAGATATTTGTGCAGTATGTCCAAGTATAATGTTTTATGGTTGAGTAATAATGTAATGTCGCCATTTCCATATATATGTAATAACCGGTCGTCGGTTTCCATAAATACATTTACTTTTTGTGAAGACATACCCTTGTATAAATCGGTATCATTTAATATAGTGTCAGGTGATCAAGTCTGACGACTATATCCGAAGTTGGGTTGAGTGCGCCCTAACCTTGCGATATGCCGATACAAGTAGAGATCGATGGAATCCGGTGTAGCAGTTCATGTTATTAAAATATATCAGTTCTTGATTAGACTGTAGAGTCTTTGATGAGATCATCATTCTGGTACTAATGCGGGTCGTATCCAGGAAACACCATCGCTCACTCAAATAGCGATCCCGTAACGGTGCTGTTTCGTGGCCGTCTCGTCTGTCTCTGCCGAAGCAAGAGAATAGAATGCCTATTTTTTGTCAGCTGTGTCTTGTTAATCTCTAGAAGAATGAATGCTGTAGTAGCTTTAATATCTAAGTAAGGTTGTCGGGACGATATTGGATCAATGCTATGTTCGCAATCGATCAGGTCCTCAATACTTCTAGAGAAAAAAAATACTTACTATAGACGCCGTTTACGTGCGCGGACTCCTTTACCTGGTGGAGGACCTCCAACCAAAGTTAAGTCTAAGGTAGACTGTTCGAGGACGTCCCAAATTTTGTGAGGGATTGCGCCTTGTGCCAAGTCAAAAGGAATGTCCAGCACCCCTCGTGGTAGTGCTTGTATGGTCCACGCGGTATGATCTTTATCTGTGGGAGATATGGTATCATCCCATGTCTCAAGTTTCTTGGCGTCTTTATATACTGGAAGGTATTGTCTTACTTTAGGGTCTTCCACTGGATCCAGACTCCTCCAGAAATGTAAGACTGGTTGTACTATTTGTGCCGCAGTCGAAATTCGATTCGATCGCGTATGGCGTTTGTGAGGTACTGCCATGACTCTCATGAGATATAAATCTGAGAGCGTGTCATCGGCTACGTGTTGAGCCGCAGGCCTCACCAAGTAAAAAGCGTCTTTGGCCCATGAAATATGTCCAATCGCATCTCCTTCTTTCCAACTGGGGTGAACGAGAGTGTCATTGCCCGCGCGAGGGTCTTGATCTCCGTCATCGCTCCCCTCTTGATGGACTCCTTGCGAACGTGCCGACCTTATCGCCTTTCTCGGTCGGTCGTAGATAAGATCATTTTGCGCTCTCCTTATTTGCGCCTCCGTGAACTTTCCTTCCGGCACGTTCGACTCCACCCTTTTGCGGGTCTGAGTCCCCGCCGCACTTTTGCGGTCAGTGGCCCGCTTATTCTCCAGCTCAGCCTCCTCCTTCTCCGCAATTGGTGCCCTGTAGGCATCCCGTTCCGAGATATCCTCCTGACGGATTGGTGGGACCTCTTTAAAGTCAGCCTCCATCCGTTTGAGTGCTTGATCAACGGACTCATCTTCAAGTAGGAAGGGATCATACTTAATCAGCCTTCGTACATTGACTATTTGAACTTTTCCTCTGCCCCTGATTTTATAGTTCAAAGGCCCCATCTGTTCCATGATCTGGTATGGTCCTTTCCAGTGGATGAACAGCTTCGAGCTGACTCCCTGAGGAACCTGAGGATGGTACAGTAATACAATATCCCCGACCTGAAATCTGACTTGATCCAGGTGTGCCTGCCTGACACCTTCAGCATCAGTCTTCCTGCGCTCCGCCTCCCTATGCGCCTGTACTATTTGCTCCGCCTCCATATTCGCCCGAAGTCTCACCCCAAACAGCTCATCCTGATCTGCCCATGAATCTTTTGGGTGCAGCAGTGAGGCTGGGATGGCGGGCTCACGCCCATATACCAATTGGTATGGCGAGACGGAACCTTTTGAACCACCTAACGCTGTAGAGGGTAGGCAATTCATAGCAAAGGCAAACGAGGATGCTGCCTCCACCCATGCCTTTTGGTTCTCCTTCTTGATACAATACATCTTCAGCGCGGCCTTGAGGGGTCTATGCACCCGCTCTATCTTGCCGTTCGCTCTGGGGTTATAGGCGGTGACATATTGCCATTTCATGCCGTAATATGCAGATAGCTTGTCGATGACTTCATTATTAAAGTCAGAGCCTCGATCTGAGCATATTTTTCTCGGCACCCCAATCTGTGAGATGATCCTGTCAATCAACGCATTGGCTGTTGTTTCGCCCGTAACGTCTTTGACTGGGACCACCCATACATAGTTGGTGGCTCTGTCTATTGCCGTTAGAAGGTATCTGTAACCTTCCGTCGTGACCGGGAAAGGTCCTACATGATCAGTGTGTAAGAACTCGAACATTCCTAAATGTAAAGGAAAAGTCCCGATCAGGCCAAAACTCGCCTTCAATGGTGTTTTGGATGTCTTGCATGGGATGCATGCATTGACATGTTCATCAATATTCTCCTTCATCTTCTTCCACCAGAATCGTCTCGAAATGAACATATGCGTTCTTTGTCGGCCCGGGTGCGCCAGTAGTGGGCAGTTATGAGCAGCGACAAAAATGATGTGTCTGAGTTTCTCAGGAACCCAGAGAGTCCATTTGTCTGGTTGTGATGCATAGCGCCCGTGTTGGCCTTTGTACCACAAGAGAACGTCTCTCCATCCCATCTCCTTCTGTTGCTCCTTAATCTCCTTCGTCATTTTCAGCTCGTTCGGGTTCTTGTATAGCTGTATTAGCTCTTTGAACTCCGGATCGAGAGCCTGTTGCTGTCTCCATGCAGTGGGTGAGGCTATGTGGATAGTCCCATCCTCTAGCTATCCTCTCAGGGTTTTCGTCTAACTCCTCCTTGTTCTTCTGCGGGGGTTCCGCATATGCTTCTCGCTGAATCTCTTCTTGTTTTATCTCCGCCTTCATATTCTCATATGCTTCATAGGACCACTCAGCATCCTCGAGGACATGTGCTGTACAACATATCCCATGATCCGGACCTTGCGGGCTATGACGTAGACCCGATCGGTTATATCGGACCCCTCTCGCCATCTGCATCGACTCGATATGATGCACTTCGTATGTGCAGTCTGGGGATAGATCCTCCATTTCTGCTGATGATACGAGAGCTGCCACTTCTGAGTGAAACTCTAGCCTGGAGAGGCTGTCAGCGACAACATTTCGCTTGCCGGGTAGATGGACCATTGTAAAATTGAAACATGACAAGAATGCCTGCCATCTCGCTAGACGGCCAGTCTGTTCATGATTCATCAGCCATAGTAAATTCTGGTGATCAGTCCTTACTATAAACTGAGGTCCACCCCATAAATACTCTCTCAACCGTTTGAGGGCCCAGACCACCGCCAGTGCCTCTCTCTGTCTCGTACAATAGTTTCGCTCCGCCGAGCACAACTTTCTACTTATAAACATGATCGGGCGCAACTTTTTCTCCTCATCTTCCTGTTGTAAGACTGCGCCGATCGCGAACTTTGATGCGTCTGTGTCGACTACGAATTGCTTCGAAAAGTCGGGCATCATCAGCACGAGTCCGCCATCCTTCGGATCTTTATAAATGAGATCTTTGAGCGTGTTGTACGCTTCTAAGGCTTCATCATCCCACTTCTCAAAATCACCGAAGTCGATCATTCTCTCCAACTTAGCCCGAGTTGCACCCCAATTGGGTATGAACTGGCTGTAATATTGCGCCATCGCAAGAAATGAGTGCAGCTCTGTGCGATTCTTCGGCCTCTGCCGGCTCATGATCTCCTCCCTCTTCTCTTTGGATATCGAGACTCTATTGTAAGAGATTTCGTACCCCAAATATGTCACGCTTGTTTTTGCGGGTTGACATTTCTTCAAATTACATTTCAGGCCAAATAGTTTGATACGCCTGAAAATGTCTGTTAGATGGTCGATGTGCTCTTCCATCGTATTGGAGTACACGATAATGTCATCGATGTAACAAAATGCGTACTCTCCCGCCTTCTGTCCTCTTCTCCTCATGAAACCTCCCTCTGTCTGGTCATCATATTTGCTACTCAGCATGCTTTGCATCGCTTTCTGAAAGAGTCCCGGGGCCTGTTTGAGTCCCATCGGAAGTACTTTCCACTGATATATCTCCATTCCTACTACAAATGCAGTCAGCCATCTGGACTTTTCATCCAGTGGATTTTGCCAGAAGCCATTCTTCAGATCAATGACTGAGTATAGCTTGGCGTTCCGCAATACTCGCCTTCCTTCTTCAAATGGATTTCGTTCCTCCTCTAAAATTTTATTGACGCGGGCATAGTTAACCGTTAAGCGCCATTCTCCTCCCGGTTTAGACACCAGTCTCGGTTGGGAAACTATTGGAGATGTCGATCTCTCAATGAAATCCTCATCGAGTAACTGCCGCGTTTGTTCTTCTGCGATCTTTGCTTCATGTATACTCAGATTTGCCCGTCGTGGCGCCGGTGAAGGCTCAGCACCTGGTATTTTACAAATAACCGCGGTGAAGTCTTCCGGCTTGACACCTCCCGCTTGAGGGGGGTCAAAAATCATTTTGTTCGTCTTCAATCTCTTTTTCAAAACCTCTTTCTCCTCCTCCGTACCTGCTCCTCCTGCCAATTTCTCGTCTATCGCCGCCTTAAACTCCTCCTCTGACATTCTCTTTTGATGCTTGAGGGGTGCTCTGTCCTCCTCCAAGCCCAACTCTTCTTCTGATATATCGTCCATTCCCGTTTTTTCATATGTGGCAGTGTCTGGTTCGTCGTCCTCCGCCAGACCTACCAACATATCTATTAATCTCGCATATTGCAACGGAGCTTTTCGGGTGTAGAAACCATCGAAGCATGTGAATGCTTGAGGAATCAATTTCAACTTGTCCTGGTCTCTGAGCTTCCGCTTGTATGCACTGCTCTGCTCACGAGTCCCGAGACGACAAGCCACCACTAAGTGTTGCTTCCGTGAGGGCACCGGTATCGGATGATCAATAAGCCGGTCCCGTATCTCCTGCGCCCATATCGCCTTCTCATTGTACGGGAGTATGACCGTATATGGTTTATTATTTTCAAAAAGAGTGCGTAGGCACTTTTTCACTTCTGTCAGTGAGCGCGGCCACGTAGGCTCGTCACCCCAGAATTCGGTAATACAGCTTTTAATATCTTCTGCCGGGATATCAGGGAGTCGTCCCCTTCTCCTCGGTATAAACTCCTGTCTGTCCTTCTCTTCCACCTTTACGTGAAAGCAATACCCGTTGGTAATATATACATCGGCCCCTGCTCCTTCTTCAAATCTCGCCAACGATGGGCACCTTTTTCCCATGCATATAATCTCCTCTTTCCTCTTTTCAATGAGATCGTCTATCGACTTTTTATCCCATTGTGTAGAGACTGTAGCCGTATAGACCTCCGCCTCTCTCTCGTCTGACAGGTTTGAACCATCTTTAGACACCGCGTCCGTTGGCATATATGCCTCATATGCGTGTGTAATGGCCACCTGTTTCCTTTCCGATGCTACCCCTAGGTGTAGGGCCTCGTATGAGTCAATAGCATGGAGAGAGTCGACAGTATATTCTTCTCCTGGCTCTACGCCGTATATGACTCTTTTGGCGGCGCAATCAATCACTACGTTCATTGTTGCCAGTTGGTCGTACGACAAAAGAACAGATCCGTGGTATTCGGGGACAACGTATAAGTCCACTCGATATACTCGTCTGGATTTCAATTTAAAATTTAAAGTGATGATGCCCGTTATATCCGTCCGACTACTAACTCCTTTCAAAGTGCCAGATGATTTTTTCATATTAGTTTCTAACCACGCATGGTGTTTCGTAGTAAATTTCCGGCCGACAATATTAATATTCGCCATAGTATCATTACCAACGTTTATAAAGGTATTTAATGTTTCACAAAAAAGGTTCGTATAGCATAAAGCGTCTGGCCGGTGACTTTTTAAGGCCAATACAAGGAGCTTGTGTTCTAAAATCTGTATCCTTTTCTCGAGGTTCGCCTCCTCCTCCCTTTCCGCCGTTTTTGTAATGTCTTTTCGGGTATTGTTCACAAGCGAAGGATGATTGTCCTTGCTTTCTCTGTTTGAGACCGTGAGGAGAGGTTGATGTCCTCCATCCTCCTTGTCTATTGTCTGTCTCGGCAAGTTGATAAGATTGATTGCCGGTTCTATTCTTACTTTCTTCGGCTGTGGCTGCAACAGGCCCGCCTGCTTTCTCTTTGCCAGCGCTTTACTCGCCTGCCTATTAGCACCATGCACTGTTTGTTGTCGTGATGGGTGTACTGGTATTGTACTACCTTTGAGCTGGTCTGTGGCCTGCTGTGGGCTCTTAGACTCACTGGTACCCTTGGCTGGGACCTGCACAACGGTGTATCGTGCAATGCATGTTGTTCTGTTTTCTCCCTCCTTCTCTAGTCATTGGACTACCTCAAATCTGTTACCTGAGTCGGCATCAGTGTCGGTAGTGGTTGCGCCTGATGTCGCATAGGCCTGTGGTGCTGAGGAACTCGAGCTTGAGCTCGAGCCGTCTGCCCAGCCCCCATCTCTGTGGTACGGGCGCTCTGCGCTGCCGTATCCACCTCGGCCAACCCATATTCCTTCTCCTCTACCTTGAAATACACCTCTTCCTCCTCCTCTTCTCACAAATCCTCTCTCCCCCCCGCGAGTGTATGTGCCTCGTGCGAAAGGGGCTCCTCCTCCTCGATTGATTCCTCTCCCTCCTCTTCCTCGTGTTCCACCTCTTCCTCTACTTGCGGCTTCTATGGCTGCCGTCTTCTGATCATCTCTAGCGAAAAGAGAATTGATCGCGTCAGCTAGTTCGTGGTCATGGTCCGCGACATCCTGTAATTTCCACCCCTGATCCTTGCGCAGTCGGCGCAGAACGGCGACGGTGTTGGTTTCGTCCGACCGTACGTTCTTGAGGAGTGTGTTTCAAATGCGGGTGTCCTCGACATCGTGGTTGTACGGGCATTTCTTATTTGTGTGTTTGAAGCATTGTGCCCGTGCCCACCAACGAATACAAGGTGTGTTAGCTTCACGACTGTTCTCTCTTGGTCGCTTTCCTAGAGATCGTTGCGTATGTGCGGCTTGCGGTTGAGCAGAAGCCGATGCAGAACCGATCAAGGATGCTGTCTGGCTGTCGAGCCTCTGACAAGCGGTCATTACTTCGGTCCACAACATTTTTGGGCTCACGGCCTTAGTCGTGGCCTCAAAGACGCTCATCTCCAAAAAGTTCAAGTGCTTTACCTTGTCGAAGGTTTTGCAGTCTTGCATGAGCAGTGTGAGCTTATTTTTGTTGTAGACGTGCAAAACACTGAGGAAATATAGGAGTATGGCTTTGTGGTTGTAAAAGAGAGTGTACTGGGTGCCCACATTTGTTAAGACAGATGCAAGCTGAGTGACAGACTGCAACTGCTCCGATACTAAGTCGAAAATTTCAAACCCAATCAATGTGCCAGTGCACAAGTGTTGGTATCCACTTGCCTTAAAGTATCGAATGAGGGCAGCAATGGCCAGAGTACAACTCATCTCTGCATGTCCACCTTTCCTTGCTAGCTCCTTCTCTCCTCTGTACTTCTCGTAAGTTATAAGATCAAAACCAGCTCCAAGGAGGGATCGATCACAGAGATGTTCTAGGACTTCATACTCCTGCTCCACCTCACACTGGTTTTGCTGAAAGCATCTGTCCATCTCATTGAGCTTCGTCATGAGGGTCTTCTCTGTGTCAGCCTCATTGGCAGTGATAGCATAGAGCTTAAGGCCCCCTCCCCCAATTTTGATTTTAGCTAGGGCTGCCTGCAGTGCCTGCTTTTTCTTCTGGGAGTCAGTCAAGTTAATTACTGTCCCTCCCCCTTGGGGTCCTCCTCCTGTGGGTCCTCCTCCTGCTTTCTTGGGAGCTGGGTTAGATGTGGTAGGTGGAGCCGTTGGCTGTGGAGCCACCCGTGCTACTGCCATTGCCACAGCTATCTTCTCCTTCTGCTCCTTCTCCTCTTTCTGTCTCGTCTCTTCTTCTTTCACCTGTCGTGCTAGATGAGTCACGAACTGTGCAAGCCCTGTGGCACTAGAGAGGAAGTGTGCCTTTTCTCTCATGGAAGACTTATCAGCTCTGTTATTATTTGGGATTGTTGTGAGAGGGCCTTTAATGAGAGTGTGATTCTTCGTGTGGGCTCATTGTTTCCATGTTGGTTTTTGCTCCTTCCCCTCAAAGAGGCCCTTATGGAGTTGTGTGAGGCGTTCAAGCACCTGACAAGACTGGTCAACCTCCTCGTAAACAGGATGTTGCCTTGTGTTGTCTTTCAGTGCTTTGTACATTTCGTTGTAAGCCCGTGTGAAGGCAGTTACAAAAGCCTCAAGGGCAAACTCAATGCCACTTTGGCTTCTACCTTCGAACTTTCTTTCTAGATTCTTGATATCAGTGGGGACACCACAGACAGACAGCCATGCTGCAGTTGTGCGTTTATTTTTCCACTGTATGTTTGTGCGTTCATAAAATTCCGCAACGAGCACAGCAGCGTAGAGTGTTGCAGATATGTCGTATATGTCGCACAGTGTAAGAGTGTCGCCATACTTGATATCCTGCAATAGCACTCTTTCGTGCTCAAACCTCACTTTGTTGAAGAGAGGCTTCGCAAGGCCGGGAATTTCGATCAGGAGGTTGCTTTGACCTTGTCCTGGTCTATTCCTTTTCTTATGTAGATGTGTGTTTTATAATAGGTTGGGTAGTTAAGGAAGAAGGACATCATCATATGTAGCCAACTGTTCCCATGTATTTGGGATATTCTGGCCAACATCCTCCGTCTCTCTCTGCCTCTGTCAGTGGAGAGCCTCCAGTCTGACCTGCACTCGCTTCTTGTGCATTACCCCCCCCCCCCTGTCGACTCTACATCGGCTGTATACGTATACTCCTCTCTCTCCTCTCCATCTCTATCCCCCCTCTCTTCTGAGTACTGAGTCTCCTGCTCCTCTCCTCCCTCACTAGGACCATAATCAGTTGGTGTCACACCAGCCTGCTCATTCTCGTCTTCCATCTTATGTTATGAGAGTCACGTCTGCTTTTTTTTTTTCTTTTTTTTTTCTCTGTTATTCTTATCACTCTATGCAACCTTCTTCTCCTTCTTCCTTTTCTCTGTTGAAATAGTTATGGGGCGTCAGGCCCTACACAGAGATGACAATAGTTTGGTCAAAAGAGCTGTTTTGTAGAAGTCAGTCTGTCGTCGGACAGTGCTTCGATATTTGTCTTGCTCTTGTGTGAGAAATGTGTAATCTCCTCTGGTTTCTGCAGAGAAAATGCAAGGAAAATGGTTCAGAACAGAGAGTGGGAGTGCTTTGCTCGTTTCTCCTCCGTCTGTGTGTTTGTCTGATGTTTGTTTCGCACTTATCCTACTTGGCTTTATGCAAGCAGCAAGAGGGAGTGGAGTAGGTGTGGTCCGGTGTCTTGTAGAGCACACAGAAGCCAAATGTGCACAAGGGCTAAAGGTTATGCCAGCTTGTGACAAATTGATCGCTTGTTTGTAAGTTTTTTTGTTTGAGGATGAGTAGGAGTGTTTGTTTTCGTCTGATGTCTGTGCGACAGATCAGCGAAAAATAAATTTTTGCTTATCTGATGTCTGTACGACAGATCAGAAAAGAAATCAGCCTTTAGCTATGGACTCCAAATGTACTATCCCCAACGATAGCTCAATGGAAGAGTAAGTCGGTAATATAACCAAACACAGTCCTCAAAAAAGAGAATGATGTCTCGTTATATTAGCTCAGTGACGCAAAGACAAAAAGCCGCCAAAAGACCAGGATCAAATTGGCATTTCAGACGTGTCCGGCCAGACGAAATCTTTCAATAAGTTTTTTACCGGACAATTCGGGGGGTGATGTCCACAGGACAGTCAGTCACTGTTGTTGACTGTATCTTGGTGAGAGTGTCAAGTAGCTTCTCAACTATCAGTACGCTGTACTGGTCGTGTGAGATAGTGCTTGCAGTCGTCTCGGGCAAGGGAAACTACAGGTGGTAAGGGGGGTTTTGGAGAAACAGGGAAGAACCCTGATCTCCAAACTTGGACCTTGACACCTAAGAGGTCAACATGTCAGCGATACTGGGTTTGGTGCTGACTTTGACCCATGGTATGTTTGTTTCGTTTAGCCTGGTGCTCTCTCATGGTTAGTTGAGTGAGAAGCACAGGTGGTTGAACTGGTCTGCTGTGGAAGATGTCTGCAGCTGGTGCAGGGAAGGACCCATTATGCGCCTAGCAGGCAGTGTCAGAGCGGCCAGCAATCATTATGGGAAAGAAGCATGCATTGTGTCTCTCTGTGGGAGGATGTGAGCTGGCGTGTTGTCTCTCTTTAAAATTTCTCTCCTGTTGTGAGTGGAAGGGAGAGCATAGCTCTTTTATTTATTTTTTATCTGGGATGAGAGGGTGCATGTCTTTCTTTTCTATGCATTGGATTGCATTGGATTGCATTGGATTGCATTGGATTGCATTGGATTGCATTGGATTGCATTGGATTGCATTGGATTGCATTGGATTGCATTGGATTGCATTGGATATGCATTGGATTGCATTGGATATGCATTGGATTGCATTGGATTGCATCGGTATGCATATGGATTGCATATGGATTGCATATGGATTGCATTGGATTGCATTGGATTGCATTGGATTGCATTGGATTGCATTGGTTTTGTCCCCCTTTGCAACGAATCTAGTTGGGGGTCTGACAAGATAGAACTGATTCAGAACCCAGTTCATAACTCCTTCCATAACTTGTGCTTGACATCCACCTGCGAGGGCTCAATATGCTCCTCCGGCTCCGCCTGCACTTCCGTTTTCCTACGCTTCCCCGGTCTACCTCCTGGTTCCGAGTAAACTTGGCATTGAGGACGGATCAAAAGTATATCTTGCCGGGGAACATGATCTTCTATGCCAATAAGGCTCATCCGGGGACTAGCAGGAAAGAGCCTAGGGTGATGGAGGCAAAGAAGGGGGAATATAGGAAGGTCATGATGACTCAGTTGGAACGGGGGGTTGGCCAAACAGAGTGCTTTACGGAGCATTTTGTAGAGGAGGCCGTGCAACGCCTGAAGGAATACGAGGCCGATAAAGCCGCTATTCTGGATGAGGATAAGGCGGAGCATGAGTGCTATTGTTGCCAGGGGCACGCGGCACCGGCCGTCCGAACCTACATGGAAGACCCGGGCATGGAACCGGCTCCACAGCCGGAGGTGGCCTCTACAGAGCCGTTGGGGGCTTTGGAGGGGTCGGGGCCGGATTCCAGACCTCAAGTGGGAATCCATGTAAAGGACGGTACAGTGCGTATCGCGTCGGTGGAAGCATGGAGGCAATGTCAGAGGGCCGATGATGAGTACAAGGACTTGATCCAGTACTTTTTGGCGGGGGATGAGCTGTTGTTGACGGAGAAGATCCGATCACAGCTCAAGACTCTGGCATGGAGGGATGGCCTCCTGTGATACACAGGCAAGACACCGGAGACGGCCAAGAACCCGGAAAAGTGGGTCTTATGGGTCCCAGCCAAACTGAGGCAGATGATCTACGTAGCGTCACACGTAGTCCCGTTGGTTAATCACCCGGGGGTACAGAGGACGCAGTGGATTATAAAAAGGCGATTCTCGTGGGAAGGGATGGATAAGTTCATTAAAGAAGTTTTTTACACTTTATGTTTTCTCTTTTTGTGTCTCTTGATACCTTTTCCATTTTATCTCTTCTGCTTCCCACTCCGCTCTACGAGCGGCAAGTATTCTTTCAAAACAGTGCTTGCGTAAAAAAGCGAAGCCACATCAAAGCGATGCGTAACAGTGACTCTCTATTGAGTGGCATTTAGTATTCTATTAAACAATGCTTGCGCAAAAAAAAAAAAAGTAGAGGGGGAGGGGGGGGGGGGGGAAGGGGCAAGGAACAAGAAGCAAGATGCAGAACTAACTGTAAAAGTACAGCCGAGGACTTGCAAGTGTCAAAGTAAGCCATCAGATTCAAATCAACAACCAGAATTCAAATTAGTGCAATTTAACGGTAACATTTCGCGAATTTTGCAGACGGATATAGCCGGCGGCCGCCGCGTTAATTAAATTAATTTGCATTCTGGTTTTTACCAGTCGTACTTTTGCGGCGGGCGGCATGGCGCGTTCACCGTCCGACTCCAAGAGTCACGGTTAAGATCACAAGGCCTGCCCGGGCGCGCGGGAGCCTCACAAACTCACTGACTTGATTAAAGCCACCTTCAAGTAATATAAGTAGTCAGAATTTAATACGACCGGCCAGGACCCTCCCATCATCTCCACTGGCTCAGTCGGACTCGAAAGCATCACCATCCAAGGCCCGGTGACCCAAGCCCTTTACATATTAATACCTTCTCCTCTCGGCAACACTACAACTTATGGTGGAGATCCCTTACCCGAGCTCTATCTGGAGAGCTGCCCTTGATCAAATATACTTCCTCTGCCCTGACGAATGGAGGGACCTGGCCATCATCATACGCACCTTCGCTTGCTTACCGACCGATATACGGCACTCACGGACATATGCCGAACAATGGCAATTCCTACGCAACTCCTTTCCACAAGCTACCGATACATGGTGACCCTACAAAGTCAGCTATAAAACCATGCACTAGCCTCATTAAGTCTTACGAATCCGCAAATTACTAACACACCTCTAATTTTCCACTCTTATTTTTAACCTATTCTCCTCATGCCGCACAGGCTACCGGCTTGACTAACCGGGGGAACTAGTAAAATCACTGAGGAACTAGTCATCCGTGACTATGAGTATTAATAACAAAATTAGTCAAACTTATTTCCACCCTACCAGTAATCTCTTGCCTACGGTGCACTGGCAAATTTCCCTTTTTACAAAAGCAATTTCCCTTTTGACCCCGGATGATATCAACTCGTAATTTTCACACTTTGACCGTACTACCAACGTTTCCATTTTAATACAACCACATCCGTAACCACACGACAAAACCAACCGATACTAGTCTTGCAACACGACTTCCGCCTCACAACCTTCGTCGTGAGCATACCGCACAAACCTTGGCAACTAAGCACACACCAAAAACCCTTTACCCTTACCTTACCCTTACCCTCAAACTCCAACTTAGACTTGCACTTACTTAACCTTTGGCAAAGGGGTGAGCACGGTCACTCGAGGTCTGGTAAACCCCTGTTATTAAACTATTCTTGAAAATAGCAGTTGAAACTTTTGGCTCATCAATAATTACTATCACATGCTCAGAATGCTCCTTTCAGCTCTACGAAAAGCAAGCGTTTTTCAATTATTACTATTATATTAATATTAATGCTAAAGTCGTTTAGTGCAACCTTTGGGGGGGGGGGGGGAGGGGGGGATTGATTGAATGTAGTATTATATTTAACTTTCATATTGAATATTATTATGAGTATATTTCACTGAAGTCATACCAGCCCACCCTAAAAAGGCATAAAGAGCAATCATATACTGTTCTATTTTACTTGTTTCACTCTGGTCAACAGTAGTTTTCGGCGCGCTTTTTTCCGGCCGGGGGCACGGTTTGTTTTGTTTCTGCCGCTGAGTTTTCCTTTTCGCTCACTGTCAGTGATTAACTTGAAGACCGGCCCACGTAGTGATCTAGATCCGAATGGAGACCGGCCCCTTCCCCGACAATCCTGTATTCATTAAAACTTACAAAGGGTTATACAATTTAGCCACTCTACCAGAGCCGTCGATTTGCGCAATGGCTATGCGCGGCAACGATGACGTGGGACCTTTCTACAACGTTGAATCGGCGTTTTGTGGGACCGTAACTCTATACCCCCGTGGGTTTTTTTTTCTCTTGTTGGTTAGGTAGTTTTTTCCTCTTCGACCGTCTGCGGCCTTTCTTCTCTATCCCTATCTCTTTTTATCGGAAGTTTCCTCGATGTTTTTATACCTGTTAACATATTTTCAAGTATTATTTTCTACTGGGATTTTTCTCTTCTCTGAAATTTTGTTTTTATATCTATTATTATATTACTGTTTTATTATTATTATTTTTTAGTATTATTATTTATCGTTACCATCTCGTGTCCAACTTATTTTCCCGTTAACAGTTACTACTCCCTCGTTTTTTCCTTATTTTCACGCGTTTTACGTATATTTTTGATAACCTTTTTAAGTGGAACCGGCCGGGCCGGTGTCTGACTTAGTGGAAAAGTTTTTAGCTGACGGCATACGATTGCCATTTTCTCTACGGTGGTCTCACACCGAAGCCGATTCTCGGAAGCGTGCACAGCAATTCTCGCAACGCAAAAGGCAAACGATTGTCTTCTAGCAAGAAAGGGAGCGAGGGTCGAACGATCGGTCCTTTGATCTTTCACGTCTTCTGAATAAACATTTGGTTATTAAATAATGCACCTTGATGCGCAGGTATAGCTTGCCTTGTGGTTCGTCTGTACACGGTGAAGCGGCCTGATGCCGGGGAGCAGCGCTTCGAGCTGGTACAATTCGCACTGCTGGGGGAGGAAATGAACTGGAATAGCCGCAAGCCGCGCCATTGTGACATCTTCTCCAAACAAGCGCTCTTATCGCTGCTGAACGGCCGACACGGTGCGCCGGGAGGAGATGCGGCAGGTCGATATCTCGGCCGCGTTAACGTTGCTGGCAATACAGATAGCCGCGCGCCTGCACACAGTGCCTCGCAGGACTTGTTGGACGAAGTGGCGGTGAAAATCCTTCAGCCGTGCCAATAGAAGCAAGCAAAGCAAGGCGGCGCGGCTCAAGGCGTACATGTCAACACAAATGCAAGCGAGTCGAAAAGTAGAAAGGAAGCTTCTCCACTTAATTTTCGCCATGCAATGCAGAGAGCTCGCGGGGGTGAACTACCGCTGAAGTTTCGCAACGCTGTTTCTTCTTCCTCCTCTTCTCATCTGGTCCCAGAGAACAAAAGATGTCCCAAGACAATTTTTTTTAGTGGGTACATGTAGTGAGTCCGTGATATAACCAAGGAGGCGCCTCATGAAATGTGATATTCTGAGTAGTAATACTATAAGTGCAGTGTGTTATTGACGATAAATACCAGCCATTGATGTAATAAGTGTTACATATTGTTAAATACTTTAACTGGAAATAGAAGATCATTAAAGCTGAGTGACTGTCCTGGCTCTGTTACTGTCCTGGCTCTGTTACTGTTACTACAACCAGAATTTTTTTTTGCAAATAATGACTTTTAATAATGAAGAACGCTTGCTTTTTATAGACATGAAAAGGATGTAAGTAGGCGAACATCGATAAAAAACAAGGTTAACTTGAACAAAGAGAGAAAATAGCAGACTCAGTACAGCCGGGGAGAAATGTGTGTGCGTTTGGATACAACACCAAGGTGTAATTACAGAACGAACTCTTAATATTAATAAAGATCTCTATGGCTGCATTAAGTCCTGACTCCAGAGAGCAGCCTACGGTGAAATACCAGTAAATAGCAAAGCGGTCACTTCGTTTATTTACGTAGATTTCTACTTGCTGCAGACTTGGGTTGCAATATACGAACACGACTGAACGTAGATTGTGAGTTTGGTTGATCTTCGCAAAACTACTGCAAAATACTTGAAGGCTAACTTCAAGTCCAACTTGTAATTGAGTGTTCAGGATTTGCTTTTGGGGAAAAGTTTCCCCAGTCATGACTCTCAATTAAGGGCTCATTTTCACCAGTCACGTCCTTGTCAACAAATTTACCGCTATGACTGTGTCACGGTAAAAAAGACAAAAGGTAGTGATATGGGGAAAAAAGGCAATTCATAGCTGATTTTTAAATTGATCGTTTGAAGCCATTTCTGAACCGAATCGAAAACTAGTTAGTGAAGTCGAAACGTCGTGCAGAGGAGAATCTAACGGCCCGGTCAAAAAGAGTGAAAAGTCAACGGTAAATGTTTTGTCCGGTCGTTAAAGTGCTCAGTCTGATATGTGGGAGGTCAAATGAAGAAAAATGAAAAGCAGAGGTCAAAACAGGGTTTGAATAGAAGAGGGAAAAAGGAAGAAAAATAAAAACGGGAATGAAGAAAGGGGAGAGGGGAAGAATCAAATAATTACCCGGTTTGAAGTCAAAATCTGGCAGGCCTGAGTAGGCTACTGTAAATGGAAAATTGATGAAATTCAGTGTGACTCGGACAGTCGGGTCTGCATTATTACTGACTAATTTAAAACTGTTTTTTTTACGCAAGCACTGTTTTAAAATACTTGCCCTGCCTTCGTTGAACAGAACTGTTAGTGAGTGGGAAGACGAAGAGATAGAATGGAAGAGTTGAATTATTGTTATGATTTCTTGAAAATCTGAGTGATCACCAGCAAGAATAAGAGCAACAACATTATGAAAACCAAGTTCACAAGTTTAGTTACGATTAACACTGATGACACTTATTAATAGATTAGCTGGCAGCCTGACAAAGAAATGATTGCACGACATGATCCGACATCAAACGGTCTGACAGCTGCTGATTTATATTATGCAGCGCTTCGAAAGTTATAATCGTTCCATCTGGTCTCTTTGTCATTCGGAAGGCCAAGTAGTCTGCATACCGGGTTGCATGCATGCGTTCTGAAAAAGGAGCGGACCCCACATTCGCCACGATCTGTAAGGCCGTAACGTCGATGGTGTTTTCTGGTGGTGTGAATGCATGGATCAGTAAAGCGGTACGTACTGAATCCTTGGCACGGCGCTGGACTTTCCAAGACGCCTTGCAAATCACAAATAAGTAGGGCCCGGCGAGAAAGTATGTACGAAAAATGAGAAAACGCTTGTGGGAAGTCAGATAACTGCACACTCGCAAGTAGTTTCAAATGCATGGGTGCTGCATCCATGTCGCAATCAGAGCTTTCCCTCGCACTGTCCATGGAAGTCGCAGGTTGAAGGGCAACAGCGTCAACACGTGCGTATTGGTCCGAGTCGGTTTTGGACTCCGCGCCGAGGCCAGGCACAGGCTCCAGCTGCTCGAGGCACTCAACACTGCTGCACAATAACAAAATGAAATTTAAATGTTCGTTTCACAGAACTTAGTATAACTACTTCCAGTATGATGTGCAATAATGTATCAGTTAATATTATGCAACGACAAAATAAAAGATATCACAGATGCACCATAGATGAGTAGTTCATGAAATCACATTAACAAGGGTGTACGCTACCATATTTATGTTTTATCATACATGCATGGCGCATGCCGACATTATCACACGATACAGACAAACATTTAATACCACCTGTAAATACAGTTACGGCGTGACGCCTAAATACATATACATGCTTACACATTTATCATGATCATCCATAATTTTCAACATTGAAAATTATTATACCTGGTCATGTCACCGTGAGCGGCGTCATCTGTGCACGTGCGCTCGTTGCAGTTTTCAATCAGTGGCTCTTCAGTCCTTAGACTATCATCGCCGATCGATTCAGTGGTACCCCACCACTCCGCATCGATGTCCGTGGAAGACTCTGCAGGTTCGGCTTTGTTCTGGAGCTCTAACTCGGCTGCATTAATCACATCCACCTTTTCCTGAAACCTACACCATCGGCATATGCAAGCTCAGTGCTGAAGGCAGCAATTCCAAAAAATGTAACCGAAATATTTTCAAAACAACTACAACAAACATTGTCATGAGCAAAGTGCATCTTGTTCACCACTAACTTATAACTTCCAGGAAATCAGCCACTGTGTGAACTTTAACTTTGAACAATTGCAAAGAATCAAACCAGTACACTAAATTTGAACTAATGTAATGAATGGAAGCAGCAAATCAAATCTGCATGATTGCAATTCATAGAAGTGACATTCTGGTTTGATTGCGAGCTGTTGCAACGAAATCAGCATGCTAAATGCAAATTGAATAAGTCGAACAGCAACTGTGTATTAAACGTGTTTTATTGTGATTAATGGAATGTAATTGGCATGGATGTTGAGTTCGGTTAATAAAACAAATGAATCCAATGTGTTAAATGCAAATGATAAGCGAGCCAGTTGTACAGGATCTATATTTTTGCTTTGAAGGATTGCAATCAATGAAATCTGCATCGTAAATCTGGAGCATCACAAGTTGAAGGAAACAAGCATGCTCAACGCAATTTATGTGTAGTGAATGTAGCTTGTCAGCGTTTTTACATATCAACAATTTGTGATGAAGGTATGCACTTGATTAAATATTCTAATCAAGCGGCACACACCTTACAACTTTCGTAGGGCCTGTCGAGCGGGAAGGCTCTGCGGTCAACTTCTTTGCTTCTGATATGGCTTCAGCACTTGCTTTCGCATTGGCCACGACGGCCGTTGTGCCTTGTCCGCAGACTTCGAATAGAAGCTCCATTTTCAGCCGACTAATAATGATATAATGTTATGTATACGTACAAAAGTTTCACGAGACACATAAAGTAAAAGCAACAACGTAATATTAGATGCGAAATCAAAAGCAGTGATCTAGGTTAACCGATTGATCTCGAACAACTGTTGCTTCTTTTTGGAAGGAACCTTGACGTCATTTTCCACATAGCCGTCATTGCTGTTGTATTTCTTGTAGCGTGTTTGGTCCAGCAGCGGCTCCACTAGAACACTACGCTCATTCGTTTGGTAGACATAACAGTGCAGAAACTCAATGTGGGCCCACGGCACCATCAATATATTGCTGCCTTGGCCCAGCACCCCTTGCAAGAAGATGCGGTCCATGCGCGAGTTGAAAATAGTGGCAAATTGGGATGCTTTGGTTTGCATCAGACAGAACATCACATGGAAACCCGTTTTCTTGAAGTCATTCACGGCCCATTTGCTTTCCTTCGCTGCCATCAGTGAGCCAGCAGGCAGGAGGCGGTCCCTCTTCCCTTGCCGTAGCTCTTGTGCGTAGCACACCAGCCTCTCCGCTCCCTCCCCGAAGAAACTGTTATAAATTGCTAGACCTATTACGTCGGATCCTGCAACGAAAGAAACTTCATCGAATTGCTGCTCACCTTTTTTCCTTGCTGGCACCCAAACAAGACGCTTCACGTTTCTGTAGAAGCTCCACTTATTAGGATTGGCCAAAATCGAACGGGATATGGTAGATGAATTCTGGTTGAAATGCTCCTTTTTCACCTTCCTGCGATCGCGCTTCAGGTACATGGTTTCCTCCCCTGTCACTGTACTGCGAGTAATCGTCTGTGTCAAAGAGGTCGCTAATGAAGCCAAGGTCGCACTCAGCTTGTCTGACGAAAGGGATGCATGAAAAAATTGTGCAGAGGCTCCCTCGCCTGCAGCAACCCTTGCCATATCTTGTAACAAGCTGAATTCCCCTACAGTTTTGCCTGAAGGCAAGCAAGCAGTAATTACTTAGTTTTGGCCACTGATTACTGAGTTGGGAGGATTGCGCTTAGCCAATTATGATTCCTATGCAATTGGCATGCAAGTTTCACAATGTTTACAGTTTTCAAACTGTTTTTGCAGAGTCATGTTATATTCAATAGTGTCCGTACATTGCAGTGCTGAAAAATATACTTCTAATACTATGTGACTGGGGTATAATGGTTTCAACGACAAGTCCAATATGCTCACAGTATGTATACAAATATGAAAGCTTACCTAGTACATATATATATATGCATATATATATATATACATATACATATATACATATATATATATACATATTTATATATAT
>WBZZ01005178.1:227500-230000 GCA_019918135.1 Paulinella micropora
GGTTTTTTGAAATGGGTGCCATCTGTCGACAGACAGAGAATTAGGGGATGGTGTGGGTGTGCTGGGCCCGTGGTGGGGTGCCTTATGTGTGCCTAGCCATACGCCTATAAGTCATATGCCGAAATAGCGACGGGAAGCACAATCCTGTTCCCTCAGGGTGCCCTTTCTCGCTTGTTGAGCCCGGAATAAAACCCACAGTGCTCTGTCGGTTTATACTAGACTGTCGACAGTCTCGAAACTCCATCTGCTTACTGGGTCCTCTGTAATGGAGGTGGGAGCTCGTTCTGCAAGGGGCGCTTATGGAACAAGCCCTGGCCCCGCCTGGTACTAGGGAGCTTTGGTATCGCCTGTATCAGTCCCTTCCGTGCAAACATCACGGCTTAGCTGGGCATCGGGTTAATACTTTACCCACAGACTTCCTTGGTTGACGAAATCAGAAGCTCCTTTTTTCTGACATTAGTCGATATCTCATCTATCTATCTATCTATCTATCTATCTATCTATCTATCTATCTATCTATCTATCTATCTATCTATCTAATGCTATCTATCTATCTATCTATCTATCTATCTATCTATCTATCTATCTATCTATCTATCTATTGACATACCTTCCTATCTACCTATCTACCTACCTGTCTATCTATCTATCTATCTATCTATCCATCCATCCATCCATCCATCCATCTATCTATCTATCTATCTATCTGGGTGCCATCTGTCGACAGACAGAGAATTAGGGGATGGTGTGGGTGTGCTGGGCCCGTGATGGGGTGCCTTTTGTGTGCCTAGCCATACGCCTATAAGTCACATGCCGAAATAGCGACGGGAAGCACAATCCTGTTCCCTCAGGGTGCCCTTTCTCGCTTGTTGAGCCCGGAATGAAACCCACAGTGCTCTGTCGGTTTATACTAGACTGTCGAACAGTCTCGAAACTCCATCTGCTTACTGGGCCCTCTGTAATGGAGGTGGGAGCTCGTTCTGCAAGGGGCGCTTATGGAACGAGCCCTGGCCCCGCCTGGTACTAGGGAGCTTTGGTATCGCCTGTATCAGTCCCTTCCGTGCAAACATCACGGCTTAGCTGGGCATCGGGTTAATACTTTACCCACATTCTTCCTTGGTTGACGAAATCAGAAGCTCCTTTTTTCAGACATTAGTCGATATCTCATCAGTTGATCTCATCACTTACTCCACGGAGCGAACCAAGGCAACTTGAGGTGTCACTGACCCTCCCTTGGGCTTGGTTTTTTTGAAATGGGTGCCATCTGTCGACAGACAGAGAATTAGGGGATGGTGTGGGTGTGCTGGGCCCGTGGTGGGGTGCCTTTTGTGTGCCTAGCCATACGCCTATAAGTCACATGCCGAAATAGCGACGGGAAGCACAATCCTGTTCCCTCAGGGTGCCCTTTCTCGCTTGTTGAGCCCGGAATGAAACCCACAGTGCTCTGTCGGTTTATACTAGACTGTCGAACAGTCTCGAAACTCCATCTGCTTACTGGGTCCTCTGTAATGGAGGTGGGAGCTCGTTCTGCAAGGGGCGCTTATGGAACAAGCCCTGGCCCCGCCTGGTACTAGGGAGCTTTGGTATCGCCTGTATCAGTCCCTTCCGTGCAAACATCACGGCTTAGCTGGGCATCGGGTTAATACTTTACCCACAGACTTCCTTGGTTGACGAAATCAGAAGCTCCTTTTTTCTGACATTAGTCGATATCTCATCTATCTATCTATCTATCTATCTATCTATCTATCTATCTATCTATCTATCTATCTATCTATCTATCTATCTATCTATCTATCTATCTATCTATCAGACTGTTCGACAGTCTTGTATAAACCGACAGAGCACTGTGGGTTTTATTCCGGGCTCAACAAGCGAGAAAGGGCACCCTGAGGGAACAGGATTGTGCTTCCCGTCGCTATTTCGGCATGTGACTTATGGGCGTATGGCTAGGCACACATAAGGCACCCGACCACGGGCCCAGCACACCCACACCATCCCCTAATTCTCTGTCTGTCGACAGATGGCACCCATTTCAAAAAAACCAAGCCCAAGGGAGGGTCAGTGACACCTCAAGTGGCCTTGGTTCGCTCCGTGGAGTAAGTGATGAGATCAACTGATGAGATATCGACTAATGTCAGAAAAAAGGAGCTTCTGATTTCGTCAACCAAGGAAGTCTGTGGGTAAAGATTAACCCGATGCCCAGCTAAGCCGTGATGTTTGCACGGAAGGGACTGATACAGGCGATACCAAACCTCCCTAGTACCAGGCGGGGCCAGGGCTCGTTCCATAAGCGCCCCTTGCAGAACGAGCTCCCACCTCCATTACAGAGGACCCAGTAAGCAGATGGAGTTTCGAGACTGTTCGAGAGTCTTGTATAAACCGACAGAGCACTGTGGGTTTTATTCCGGGCTCAACAAGCGAGAAAGGGCACCCTGAGGGAACAGGATTGTGCTTCCCGTCGCTATTTCGGCATGTGACTTATGGGCGTATGGCTAGGCAC
>WBZZ01005179.1:0-10000 GCA_019918135.1 Paulinella micropora
GGAGAGTACTGCGGAATGCAAAATTCTATTCGGTCATTGACCTTAAGAATGGCTTCTGGCAGATACCACTGGAGGAAAAGTCCAGATGGCTGACGGCGTTTGTGGTGGGTATGGAAATATACCAATGGAAAGTGCTTCCGATGGGCCTCAAGCAAGCACCAGGACTTTTCCAGAAGGCGATGCAGAAGATGTTGAGCAGTCAGTACGATGATTTGTCTGACGGAGGCTTTATGAGAAGGCGGGGACAGAAGGCGGGAGAATATGCATTTTGCTATATCGATGACATTATCGTATACTCTGACACAATGGAGGAGCATATCGATCATTTGCCCGATATATTCAGGCGCATCGGAGCTTTTGGCCTGAAGTGCAATATAAAGAATTGTCAACTTGCCAAGACGAGTGTGACATACTTAGGGTACGAGATCCCCATAATCGAGTCTCGATATCCAAAGAGAAGAGGGAAGAGATTATGAATCGACCGATACCAAAGAACCGCACTGAATTGCACTCATTCCTTGCGATGGCGCAATACTATAGCCAGTTTATACCCGATTGGGGTGCAACACGGGCTAAGTTGGAGAAAATGATAGATTTTGGAGACTTTGAGAAGTGAGGCGAAGAGGCTTTGCAAGCGTTTCATGCGCTCAAAGATCTCATTTACAAAGACCCGAAAGACGGAGGACTGGTGTTAACGATGCCCGACTTTACGAAACAATTCGTAGTCGATACAGACGCATCTAAGTTTGCGATTGGGGCTGTATTATAACAAGAGGATGAGGAGAAGAAATTACGCCCAATCATGTTTATTAGTAGGAAGTTGTGTGCGGCGGAGAGAAACTATTGCACAAGGCAAAGAGAGGCGTTAGCGGTGGTGTGGGCCCTCAAGAGGCTCAGAGAGTATTTGTGGGGAGGACCTCAATTTATTGTTAGAACTGATCATCATAACCTGTTATGGTTGATGAATCATGAACAGACTGGACGGCTGGCGCGGTGGCAAGCGTTCTTGTCTTGTTTCGATTTTACAATGGTCCATCTACCGGGAAAGCGAAATGTGGTCGCTGATAGCCTCTCTAGGCTAGAGTTTAACTCAGAAGTATCGGCGTTGGTGTCCACGGTGGAGATGGAAGACTTGTCCACTGACAAGGTGTATGAGGTCAGCCACATTGAGGCGATGGAGATGGCGAGTGGAGTCCGATATGACCGCACAGGTCTACGGCACAGTCCACAAGGCCCGGATCACGGGATATGTTCTGAGCTACATACCCAGGAGGACGCTGAGTGGTCCTATGAGATATATGAGAATGCGAAGGCGAACATAAGAGAGGAAGAGGAGACGCAGGATGTTTATGCGGAGCCTCCTCAAGAGCGGAGAAGTGACCTAGACGATGACCCGGAAAGAATCGGGATACGGCTAGAAGATGTTACTATCCATATAGCCTCGCCTACCGCATGGAGGCAACAACAGGCTCACGATCCGGAGTTTAAGGAACTCATACAGTTATATCAGAGCCCGGATGAGCTGAAGATGACGAAAGCGATCAAAGATCAGATGAAGGAGATGGGATGGAGAGATGGTCTACTGTGGTACAAGGGCCTTCACGGTCGCTATGCGTCACAGCCGGACAAATGGACCCTTTGGGTACCGGAGAGTCTGAGACGATTTATATTTGTCGCAGCCCACAATTGCCCACTTTTGGCGCATCCGGGTCGACAACGAACTCACATGTTCGTAGCGAGGCGATTCTGGTGGAAGAAGATGAAGGAGGAGATAGATCAGGCGGTGGATGCATGCATCCCGTGCAAGATAAACAAAACACCACTGAAGGCAAATTTCGGCCTGATTGGCGAATTTCCTCTTCATGCGGGGATGTTTGAGTTTATACACATTGATCATGTGGGACCTTTCCCAGAATCGAAGGATGGTTACAAATACCTCCTTACGGCTATTGACAGAGCCACCAACTATGTGTGGATCATCCCTGTCAAAGACGTTACCGGCAAGACGACGGCCGAGGCGCTGATCGATAGGATCATCTCACAGATCGGAGTACCAAGAAAGATATGTTCTGATCGAGGCTCGGACTTTAATAACGAGGTCATCGACAAACTATCTAAATATTACGGGATGAAATGGCAATATGTTACTGCCTATAACCCGCGAGCAAATGGGAAAATCGAGCGGGTACACAGACCCCTCAAAGCCTCACTAAGATGTATTGCACGAAGAAGGAGAATCAAAGAGCATGGGTCGAGGCAGCACCATCATTTGCGTTTGCAATGAACTGTCTACCCTCTACGGCGTTAGGAGGCTCGAAGAGCTCGATCTCGCCATATCAGTTACTATATGGGCGTGGGCCTGATATCCCGACTTCGCTCCTTCACCCAAAAGACACTTGGGCGGATGCGGATGAGTTGTTTGGGATGAGACTTAGAGTGAAGATGGAGGCGGAACAAATAGTTAGGGCGCATAGAGAGGCGGAGCGCCGAAAGACTGATGCTGAAGGGGTGCGACAAGCGCACTTGGATCAGATCAAGTTCCAGGTCGGGGATATTGTACTATTGTACCATCCTCAAGTCCCGAAGGGAGTCAGCTCTAAGCTGTTCACTCACTGGAAAGGACCTTATCAGATTATGGAACAGACGGGACCTCTGAACTACAAGATCAGGGGTAGAGGGAAGGTGCAAATTGTGAATGTAAGAAGGCTGATTAAGTATGATCCTTCTTATTGGAAGATGAATCCGTTGAGGAGGCGTTAAAACGGATGAAAGATGATTTCAAAGAGGTGCCTCCCATCCACAAGGAGGCTGGCATAAACCAAGACGATGCTTATCGGGCACCGATAGCTGAGAAGGAGGAGAGTGAGGTGGACAGTAAGGAGCAGACTGACCGCATAAGCGCGGTGGGGACTCAGTCCAAGTCTCCGCGAGAGCATAGCGGAAAGAAGGAGAAGATCACAGAGGCGCAGCTAAGGAGAGCGCGGAATAATCTTATCAACGACCAACCGAGGAAGGCGATGAGGTCGATGGGATCAAAGGACGTCCACCAGGAGGAGGAGGGGACGGACACTGACCCAAACGCGAGCAACGTTGAGATTGTCCATGAGCGATGGAAGGAAGGCGATGCGATAGCAACCATCGCATGGGTGAAAGATGCTTTCTATCTGATGAGACCAGCGGAACAACATGTCACTGATGACACTCTCTCAGACTTATACTTGATGCGGGTCGTGGCGGTCCCATGACAGATGCGTGTCACACGGACACTCAAAATATCATCAGCCGCAAAAATAGTACAACCGATACTCCAGTTTTGGAGAAGTATGGACCCGGTTGAGGATCCAAAGGCAAGACATTATCTGCCAGTATATAAAGACGCAAAAAGTCTCGAGACATGGGATGATACAATTACTCCCAGAGACAAGGATTACACTGCATGGACCATTCAGACACTGCCAAGAGGAGTGCTTGATATCCCTTTTGAATTATCGTTGGGCGGAATCCCTAATAAGATCTGGGACATTCTCGAACAGTCAAAGTTTAATCTGACTTTTGTTGTTGGTCCTCCACCAGGTAAAGAAATCCACGCCAGACGACGAAGGCAGTAACAAGGAAACTATTTTTCTTTATGTGTCTCAAACAAACTGGTTGATTGCCCACGGCGTACCATGATTTGATCATGCATCATCAGTTATCAATATGAATATTAAAAAGACTCAGTGATATAACTTGGCATTCGATCGCAACATACGAGTGTGAAAGGTCGATCGACGATGATACTACACCGTATACGGGGATCGCTAGTGTATTGAGCGATGGTGTTCCCGGGTATGACCCTTTCCAAGTCCTGGGATGATGTTCTCGAAAATGAAATGTTCTCTGAAACTTTCATTAAATTATTTTTTACGATAGATTATATACTGTCGTACCTGAGCAAGGTCAATCTCTACTTGTGTCGGTATATCGCAGGGTCGGGTACATACGCCTCGACTTCTGATATAGCTATTAGGACTGGCCCCCTAATACTATATCATAGGTATCCGCCATATACAAGGGTATGTCATTAAAAAAGACAATGTACTTACGATCTCCCTGTGAATAATAATAATAATAATAATAATAATAATAATAATAATAATAATAATAATAATAATAATAATAATAATAATAATAATAATAATAATAATAGTGCTTCTCTGTCAATGGCTGATGCATTTCTGCACATGTGCCTCCATCGTCTCACCCGTGAGGGGAGTACGAAGAATTGACGATAAGCTCTAATGACACCCCCGCAAGGGCAGTTCCAACACTTCCAGACGGGCCGGTATGTTCAATGAAAATACTGGTCCAGAAATAGACCGGTATGTTCAATGAAAATACTGGTGGCACCGACGGGAATCGAACTGGCGACAGGGCCCAGATGGTAGAACTTGACCACTGGGCTATCACGGTGTCCAATAATAATAATAATAATAATAATAATAATAATAATAATAATAATAATAATAATAATAATAATAATAATAATAATAATAATAATAATAATAATAATAATAATAATAATAATAATAATAATAATAATAATAATAATAATAATAATAATAATAATAATAATAATAATAATAATAATAATAATAATATAATAATAATAATAATAATAATAATAATAATAATAATAATAATAATAATAGTGCTTCTCTGTCAATGGCTGATGCAAATCTGCACATGCGCCTCCATCGTCTCACCCGTGAGGGGAGTACGAAGAATTGATAGGCTCTAATGCAACCCCGCAAGGGCAGTTCCAACACTTCCAGACGGACCGGTATTTTCACAAAATACTGGTGGCACCGACGGGAATCGAACTGGCGACAGGGCCCAGATGGAATAATAATAATAATAATAATAATAATAATAATAATAATAATAATAATAATAATAATAATAATAATAATAATAATAATAATAATATAATAATAATAATAATAATAAATAATAATAATAATAATAATAATAATAATAATAATAATAATAATAATAATAATAATAATAATAATAAATAATAATAATAATAATAATAATAATAATAATAATAATAATAATAATAATAATGATAAGAAGAAGAAGGAGATCAAAGGGGGAATCGTACTACAGCACCACGTTGCTTGTATTTTTTTATTAATAGTAGGTTTGTTCTTGACATACTGCCGAGAAGAAGAAAAAAAAAAAGAGATTGAGGGGAAGGAGTTCAAAAATCTACAAGAATGGCTGGAGAATCCGCTTTGACGTGCAGTATGAGGATATATTTATCGTCTTTTAGCGTCTATCCGTGGGTCGATGCGCTGTGTGGCATGACTCCATAGCGCATACTATTTGCAGAAAGAAATCAGAAGGTGTATGACGAAAATGCTATTTCCGTCATAAAATCGGGAGGTGGTACTGTAGGCATCACCCCCCGGATAGCAGGTGAAAAGTACCTTTTCCTGGTGACAGGTGCACCAGCTTGTTTTTCAGTATTATTTGTCCGGATTGGACCTGATGCAATTTTATTCCTGGTCTATTGCAGTTTTCCTTTTTGGCTTCACTGAGCTAATATAACGAGACATCATTCTCATCTTTTGAGGACTGTGTTTGGTTGTATTACCGACTTTTTACGAGCTATCGTTGGGGGCATTATAGAAATACAGTCGATATATATATCCACATATGGCACGTCACAGTGACTCGTGACAACTGAGTCTCTAGCAGTTCTTGTAAAGTTATGATGCAGGTGACTAGAACTCCTCAAGTTCCCCTTCAACTTCTTCTCTCCTAGTCTCTCTCCGATCATGCTCTCTGCTCTCTCTCTCTCTCTCTCTCTCTCTCTCAGAGTCTCTCTCTCTCTCTCTCTCTCTCTCTCTCTCTGTTAATTTTTTTTTTCCAGCAGTATGTCAAAAACAAATGTATTAATATTACAATTAAAAACTCACTTGAAATATTAATACAAATCGCGTGGTCACCTGCTGTACTTTCCCCTTGATTTATTTATTGATTATTATTCACTTATTAATATTATTTTTCCACTGTGATCGTAAATAAATTATCTCAAGTTTTAATAACATAACCTTGTCCAAAGTGGATATCCTATAATATAATACTAGGAGACCAGTCCTAATAGCTATAATTTCAAAGTCGGGGTGTGAGTGCCCAACCCTGCGATATACCGACACAAGTAGAGATTGACCGTGCACAGGTATGACAGTATATATTAATAATATATTAATATAGTAAAAAAATGACTTAGTTGCCAGAGAACACTGATGTCATTTTTGGGAACATCATCCTAGGGGTACTTGCAAAGGGTCATATAACCTGTTCAAACTATCTTAATAATCCTCAAAGATAAGTAGATATCACTATCGTCTGCAGTCTAAACTTTATTAGAAAAAGGCGCCAAGACAATGCGCGGGTATGAGTTAGGCAGGACACAAGTAATGGCTCTTACGACACTCATTACATATGCCGGACCGTACTGTCTAACCTAATTAATATATTAATGGGTCTAACAATTTCACAAATTACATAACCCTGTGCTAGGTAAAAATAAAATGAAAAATTTTCCACGTAAAAGGCAGTGATCGTTACTGCATCAGTGCTAAGTGACGAAAATATATCTGGACTCAATTGCTTCATTCTATACATTCTGCTCCTCTTCTGCATCATGAACATGAAATGCATCATAGCGAGCCCTGTTTTTCGCTCTCGTTCTCGAATTTTCTTGTAATGTGCCTATCTATTTTTTCGTTTTCTATCTCTATATCCATCCATCTATCTAGCTCACTATCTATCGATCTATCAATCTACATGATTATCCATATTTACAAGGCTTGCACGCATGACTGGGCTGACCCGCTTGCCTTTGGATTGTCCTACATCCAAGGTCGGGGTTGCTGAACCCGAAATTTCGGGTGTGTAGAATGGGCCTTAGAAGGAGCTTCCAGTGTTGTATCTGCCTCTATCGGTCATGGCTCTGGATAAACGATCAACAGTGGCCTCTCTCCGACATTACGACACATCTCATCTACTGCTGCCCATGTTGTGGCGGTTACGGTGGATGGTTATTCTTGGGGTGTTTGCGGTGGTTGGTTATCCTTGGCACCTTCACGTAATTTGGAACACATTTCTCAGTGATTGTGAAATATATGAAAATGCTGAGCATATCGTATGAACGACCTCATGAACTTTCAAATAGTCCTGTCAGAATTATTGTAGCATCACTATCGACGGAGAAAAATGAGATCAAAGTTGGGTGAACTTTCCGCCGCTTGAAGCCGCTAGTGATTATCTGAGTGAAACTGGGCTGCCAGGCCGCTCCGCCTTCTTGAGCGTGAAATACAATCTCTTGGCTGCTCATAGAATCCAGCGCCTCTTGGCTTACCTCGTTGCTCTAGCAGCTGATTGGTGTCCCCTTTTGCTTGCAGCACAAGTCTGGGTCGTGCCAATCCAGTTGGCCATCGTAAAAGGCGTGGCATGTCATGCAGCGAGAACGGCACATTCTTTCTACGTTCAGTAAGCCTCAGGTTTGTTCACTTTGTTGCGCCGCAGCATAGCACGGCACTTCATGCAACGCCAAGCTGTACACCCAATGGCAGAAGCCGGCTGTACTACTACGACTACTACTACTACTACTACTACTACTACTACTACTACTACTACTACTATATCTACTGTGCTACTGCTACTATTATTACTACTACTACTACTGCTAGTACCAGTACTACTACTACTAGTACTACTACTGCTTACTGCTTACTGCTACTACTACTTACTACTTACTTCTTACTAACTACTACTACCTACTACAACTACTACTACTACTGCTGCTACTGCTACTACTACTACTACTAAGGTAGTACGTACGTACTACTAGTACGTACTACTACTACTACTACTATGAATGCCACTAAAACTGAAAGATGTACCAGGGAAATCGCCGGTCAAATTTATCAGGTATTGGGGATAGTTCCAGACTGCAATGAATTCGTGCTCGCATCTCTTGGCTTCGAGCCTCGTCATCACGGTTACCGTGCCCTGCACAAATATCAAAGCAGAACAAGAATGTCTCTGCGAGTGTCAATCTATGAAAATACAACCTGACAACATTTATAAATAATGGGCAGTCCTAGCCTGACTTCGCAGTGTTCTTCGAGTGGACAGTGCTGACTGCCGCACTCGGTTCTTTTACACGTGTCCTTTGAATGGGGAACATTAACCGACAAGGATCAACACAAAAGCACGAGCAAAAAGCTGAGAAATTCGCCTGCAGAACTCATCGATAGTGAAAAATGCATGAAAATCAATATTATTCAACCGTTTGATCATTTACATAGTGAAATGGTTTTTTCATTTTGAATAACAAAAGAGTTAAAGTTTGAAAAAAGAAGCTAACTTGTGCGTACACCTTTCCTAAATATCAATTCCGACATATCCGAATGCAAATCGCAGATATGGACAGTGTGGATGTTTCTCAGAGGGCCCCAATTCCAGTGATTCCTTGCAAAACATGCAAAACTTTGGACCTATTGCGTGCACCTTTCCTAATATCAATTCCGACATGTTGGATGTTTCTCAGAGGGCCCAAATTCCAAAACATGCAAAACTTTGGACTTATTGCAAGTTTAACAGAAAGCCTGAACCAACCGGTTTGCCACAATCCAAATCGTTGAAAATGCAGAGAAGTCAACTGTGAACGAATATTAGTGCACAAATAAGGCTCGAATGATTAGTTGATTTCGAGTCCTGGAAACTGGATGACGATAGACGTAAACCAAGGTTCGAATCAAATAATTAATCCTGCGTTGGAAGCCAACGGCGCAGTTGATTTTTCAGCCCAAACGAAAAAATGTGAAAAGAAAACTTTTCGTTTTTTTGCGGGTAAGGGCTCTTTTTCAACTGGTTTTGCGTTGACTGGTGGGCACCTAGAATTTTCTTGGTAAATGATAAAAGTACGGATAAAGTGTTGCCACTTTGTCGTTTGCTCAAATATGCGGAGTTGGGGCACAATAGTACTCAAGATTTTCTTTCATTCGGTGCGCTTCGGGCCTTCGCCGTGACGCTTCTTTAGTTTTTCTCATTACTGCCACTAGCTTTTCTCATTACTGCCACAAATGTTTTCATTCTGTGCGCTTCGCGCTTTTTGCTTAATTTTCATTGGTCATTCTGGTTGTTGGTGGCACAGACAACCCCGCTGGGGGTGCCACTTGGTGATTTGCGCCCCTCCCGGCACCTGATCTATTTTTTCCCGAGGCTGTTTGATTTTGTTCTTTTGTGTTTTTTTTTTTTTTCGTTTTTGTTTTTTGTTTGCTTTCGTTTGAAAAAAGAATATAGCTAGCGCAGGAGAAAAAAAATAGCGCGCCGGAGACGGAATTGAACCGCTGGGCTGCGAAGCCCCCATGGATTTGAAGTCCAAGCCTGCAACCATGCAGGGTCACCAACGCTGTAATTATGACGCGCTCTAAACGACTCGAACCCGAGACGCAATTACCGGACATTGTCACTTTGTGAGCTACGCTATGCTGTCCGGTAAGCAAATGCCGTTGTCACAGTTTGTAAAATATTTTTTCCTCAACAAATTTCTTGTTCCATTTTTGTCTATGTGGAGTGCTTTTTGGGGGGTTTTCTTTATGTGTTTTTTTTATGTCTGGATAAATTCGCTCTTGAAACTTCTGCACCACATTCACATTATATTTTTTCTTTTGCTTTCTTATTCCTTTGCTCTCTATTTTTTTGTTCATATAATTGTTTAGAATTAGGTGCTAAAATTCACGCCTTATTTTCTGTTTTGTCTTCTACTATTGATTTCCCACAAATCAATAGTAAGCATAAAAACAGCAAAATAACAAAATCAAAAATTTCAACAAATACGAAGAAGCAAAATGAATAAATTCGTTTTCCTCTACTTCAAAAAATAAAATAAGGATTAACGAACCGCTTCATTATTCCTTCTAAAGATTAACGAAAAATA
>WBZZ01005179.1:25000-47500 GCA_019918135.1 Paulinella micropora
TCTGCGACACTGCGACACCGCAGTGTTTTGGTGTCGCATGGACATATTCGCGGAAATAGAATCACATAATGCCACCAGCCACCATAAAAAAGTAATGATTTCCATATAAGAATAAGGACATAATAAAACATAAAAGGACAATGCCAGACTACAAGCAAGGAAAGATTTATGCTATCCGCTCACACCAGACCGACCAAATATATATTGGTTCAACTACATCACCACTTCATGAAAGATTGTTTTCTCATAGAAGAGCTTTTAAGGTATGGGAAAATGAAAAAAGAAATTATGTTTCCTCTTTTGAAATATTGAAATATGATGATAACTACATGGAATAATAGAAAAATACAAATGTCATAACAAAATGGAACCAAATAGGAGAGAAGGAGAAATAATTAGAGAAAATGAAAATTGTGTTAATAGATGTATCGCAGGACGAACCAAAAAAGAATGGAGCGAAGAAAACAAAGAAAAACTTAAACAGCAAAATAAAGAATACTACAACGACAACAAAGACAAATATAAGGTGAGAGAAGAGAAAGTTAAAGAAAGATGTAAGCAATACAGAGAAGAAAACACAGACACAAATAAAAAGAAATATGTATCAGAAGAAATAAAGGAGAGGAAAGCGAAATATATGAAAGAGTATTCAAAAAAATATAGAGAGACAAACAGGGAAAAATTGAAAGAAGACAAAAATAAAAAAATCTGTTGCGAATGTGGAGAAGATTTCAATACTTCTCATAGAGTTAGACATATAACCACCAATAAACATTTTGATAACCTCATTGGGCTGAATGTATTTAATTTATAAATCTAATATTTGTTTCTTTTTTCTTATTCTATCTGAGGTTCTTATATTACTTTCATCAATACTTTCTCTTTTTAATAATCTATCAGTATTTCGTTCAGTAGTTATTTTTTTCTCTTTATCTTTTACTTGCTTTCTTCATCCACTGGTTTATTAAACTGAGTTTTTAATAGTTCTCTGGGAGAAACTAATTTATCTGTATTCAATATGATTTTAAAACCGCGACGGCCTCTCACAGTATAAATATTTTTAGACCAAACTCGCCCACCCTTTGAAAACATTCGTCTCTTTAATTCTTTTCTTACACTATCTCCAACATTGAATTCATTTATTAAATTATCCCTTGTTATCACTTGTTTATTTTTGTCTCTCCCGAAAAATACATCTACCGGTTTAGCCTGAAGTCCTCTATGAACTTTATGATTATAAGCATCGACTAAGTCTGAATATAACTAACCCAATCAAAATTATGATTGGTTTCAAATAAAAGGTCAAGCCATCTCCTTATGCTTCTTATAACTCTATTAACAACCGCAAGTGCTCTATGGTCGCCGACTTCAACAACATCGTGTTTAATTCCATTTTCAAAAAAATAATCGCGGGTTGCTCCTTTATATTCTGCCCCGCTGTCGGTAGTAATTGATTTTGATTTATATTTGATTGATTTCAAAGCATAATAAACTTCTTTCGCTGTTTTATTTTTTAATGGAATGATTATTAAATATCTGCTATGACAATGAATCCAAACAAGCATCCAAGCATAGCCCTTATTTCCTTTCTTATCTTTTATCTTACTCATATCTGCTAAGTCAAGAAAGACTTGGTCTAATGGTTTATCAATCCATATCGTGTTCCATATTTTCGGGTTCTTTTTCTGGTGGTGAATTTCAAGGGCTTCTTCTTTTGTTTTAACTACTTCTCCCGTAGGTGTGTCTTCCGCATTAATAATTATATGTTTATTGTCCATTTATACAAAATATGAAAATATTTTTTATACATATAATGCCGACCGTAAAAGTCCTGAGAAAAGTATTAGGAGAAGAAAAACGGAGACGATGTCCGAAAATTAACAAATTAAAAAAGGCTGAACTGCTTAAATTAATAGAGCATTATGGGGTCATGATTTCGGAAAATCAAAAGAAGAAATTTAAAAAACAACTAAACCACCTTCCAAGTTTAAACCATTAGAGAAAAAAGAAACATTCATTAAGTCGAGTAATGACATTTCATTAACTCAAGATAAAATGAAGTATATGAAATTACGAAAAATTTACCTTCATATAAAGAACTAAGAAGAAATACTTATGATGAAACATTAGATTCAATTCAAAAGAATTTTATTGACGAATTCTACAAATATCAAGAGCCTTTGCTTGAAAAAGTAAAAAAAACATATGAATAGCAACGATTGGAACCATACACTAAAAATTCATGCTCAACATTTTGCTGATGCTTATAAACTTTTTAAGAAAAAAAGAACTTCAATCTCAAGAGAGTTTAATAAAGATATATGGAAAAAACGAATTAAATGGGGTAGATAAATTAAAACTTAAAGAAAACATTTTTCAACATCATTATTTTTTTTCTTTCTTAGCACCACCAGAAGATTGATTATATACTTTCACACTTACACTACTAGGCTTCTTTCCTTTCCCCTTCTTTGGTTTTGGCGCTTCTTCTTCACTTTCGCTTTCGCTTTCACTTTGTTCACTCTCCTCAGGCTCTTGTTTCTTATTCTTCTTCGCTCTTTTACTCTCTGCTTTCGCTCTTTTAAATTTCATATTCGCCATCTTTTCAGCAATGATATCTGTAAAATCACACTCGTCCTCATCCTCACTCTCACTCTGCTCTTGTGAGATATCATCATCTTGTTCATTAATAATATCCTTAGCCAATTTCTTTTCTTCAATTTGTTTTATTCTCTCCTCCATATCATCGTCTTCTTGCTTTACAGCATTTCGGTATTGTGCCAAAACATTTTTAGCATGTTCCATCTTTCGTTGTTTCGCTTTCGCTTTTATTCCTTCCACAGCACTACCCCAGTTCTTACGACTTGCTTCGGGAGACGGCATTTTAGAATGTTGTTGTTTTGGAAGTAGTCCAAAACAACGATTACTCTTCGTGCTTCACACTATCGCTTATTCTACAATATTCTATACTAAGATTGTTATATTTCAGTATTTTTTTATAATTAATAATTATTTAATTAATATACAATGGGTAGCCAATATAAGTCGCTCTTAGGCTTGTCTGAAATCGCCACAGACAGCCTATCAATTGCAAACTTAGACTTAACTAACACGAACATAGTGGGCTTAAACACAGACAGAGTGCCAGAAGATGCCGAACCAATAAATCTTTATTATACTGACGGGCGATTATTGGACTGATAACCGCTTTGACACACGTCTTGCTTTAAAATCAACATCAGACATCAAAGAGGGAAAAAATTTATACCATACAGAACAACGAGTAAGGGATAATGATGAGGTCAAAGCCTCAACTCAACACCGCTCTAATACTTCCAATCCCAAACCAGTCTATACAATTTGATAGACACAAACATATCTGCACCAGTGGTCGGTCAATACTTAACATACAACGATGTAGATGCTAAATGGAGGAATACCACCCTCGGTTCAATTGATACACTTTCAGATGTAGTCATAACCGCACCAATAGCCACTAATAGTTATCTCACATATAATTCAATAAACTGGGTAAATAAAACATTTCCGATAAATGTTGATGAATTCGGTAATATTAGTATGGGCGGATATTTGAATATAACAGGAATAAATTTACTAAATACAAAAGATGTTGATGAATGGATATTTGAGCATAATGATGATAATAATAAAGTTTCAGCAGGTGGAAGTATAGATAGCCACAGCGATGTGACAATAACAGGCTTCCCAGCAGATAATCAATTACTCATTTATAGCACAGGACAATGGAGAAATACGACTTCACCCTTTCTGAGATTAGACGGCACTGCCAGCATGACGGGAGGAATAAATATGAACAACCAAAACATTACAAATGTAAATCAACTAAATGGTAGGGCTATCGCAACTTGGTTATCAGAGCACGACTCCAGCAACGCGAAAGTGTCGGCAAGTGGAAGTATTGATACACATAGTGATGTGATTTTAACAACAGCAACAGATAATCAACTGCTTATTTATAGCACAGGACAATGGCGAAATGTGGCATCGCCCTTTCTTAGATTAGACGGCACCGCCAGTATGACAGGAGCATTAAATATGGGTGGTTATGCTATTTCAGGGGCTTCTACATATAATGGAATTAATCTCACCACTCTTGCAGTTGATGGTTCGGTGGTTAAACTAACAGGAGACCAAACCATAGCAGGAACCAAACATTCAGCAACATAATAAATGCTAGTGCGGGTATTGATATGAAAAGCCAAAGCATAACAAATGTTAATCTTGTTGATGGTGTGGATGTTTCTGTTCTTGATACTTCTGTCTGGTTAAATTAACAGGAGACCAAACCATAGCAGGCAATAAAAATTTACATCAGTTTTAGAAGTAAGTGGTTCATCAAATCCTGCTTCTTTTGACGGCATCGGCATCGCCTTTGATACAAAAATAGGAATGATTGCAGCACAGAAAATAACAACAGCGACCTTTTATCCGATAGAAATAACTGGTTCGTATGTAGAGTTATATTCAGGTAATACTTTAATTATAACTGCAACTGGAACAACATTAAGTTTGAACAACAACAGAATAACAAACTTAGCCACACCATCAGCAACAACGGACGGAGCAAATAAAAGTTATGTGGATACATTAGACATACAAAATGTAAAACTAACAACAGACCAAACCATAACAGGAAGTAAAACATTTAATGGGGCAAGCACTACGATAAAATATCTAACTTTAACACAAACGGCTGATTTTAATAATCAAGTTATCATTAATGGTGGAAATATAATATATAATGGGGCTCGGATATTAAACCAAAATGGAGGAGATATATTCTTTTCACAGACATCAGGTGATTATCAATATTTCTTATTGACTCTAAATACTGGTACAAGTGGACCGCGAACCAAAGAGGTTATGTATTCACGAATGTAGCATTTGATGAAAAAGGAGCAGGTCTTTATATTTCAAAACTTTTGGATAATAAAAGTGCTTCATCTGACATTGTCCGTTTTAACAATGCTGGTGGTATGCGGTTTTATGGGGACTTAGATATGAACTTAAACAACATAACAAGTGCTGGAACAATAACGGGAACATCAATCACTTCAACTGCTGGCATGACTACAACAACATTAACGGCAAGCGATAAAATAACAACAGCAACAGGCAAACCAATAATTATAGGAAACACAACAAAAGGAATAGGTACGACAGCGGGTTTAGAATTGTATGGGACTTTTAATAATAATACTGCTGGAGCGCATATACAAGCGATTACAACAGAAGATATATATCCTACATTTGGACTATTTAATTTAGGACATAATAGCATAAATATGGCTTTTGATGCTTATTTAGATGGCGCGGGATGGAAATCAAGTTATGCGAGTTCAAACTTTTTAATTAATAATTTTCCAACAAACTTAGATTTTTGTATGATAGTGGGAGAGCCATTGGAAATGCTATTCCTTGGTCTGTGGCTCTTGAACTTGATACAACAGGCTTATTAACAACAAAGGCAATAACGGCGAGTGGGACAATAACGGCAAATGCGGGGGTATCAACAACAACATTAACAGCAAGTGGATTAATAACGGCGAATGCGGGAATTACATATTCTGGGGTGCTAACGACCACAACTAATAATGGAGCGAAAATAGGAATTCAAGGACAAACAGACGGGACGAATGCGAGAGGAATATTTGTATGGGATACTGCCGATCCAAACTGGGGGATTTATATGTCTCAGTCTGGAGCAAATAAAGCATTAAATGGAGGAACAGCACCAGCAGGAGGAGTAGGCGGAGGATTAACTTCTTATGTTTTTAGATTTAGAGTGAATAATTCTTCAACGAGTGGGTTCATATGGGAGAATAGTTCAAATACTGCTTTAATGTCTTTGAAAGCAAGCGATGGACAATTATGGGTATTGTCTAATCCAATTCAATATTCAGACAGGAGAAAAAAAGAAGATAGAAAGGAATGCTTAGGCTTAGATTTATTAATAAGTTAAATCCAGTCTGCTATCGCATGATTGATGATTAAAAAAAATGTAGGACTGGCTTAATAGCACAAGCATTAGAGAACATACTAACAGAAATGAATATGCTAGATTTTGGCGGTTTTATAAAAGAAACAATTATGGTTCCGTGTCCAAAGCAAAGAAAAGAACGCGAATTGAAAGGTGTGAGTGTTAATCCAGAAGATGTCAAATGTGTTGATAGTAGTGATGTCGGTTATGGTATAGGTTATTCCGAGTTTATTGCACCATTAATTAAAGCGGTTCAACAATTATCAGAAAAGGTATTTAATTTAGAAAAACAAAATAATAATCTCATGCTATTATAGAAGATCTATCTAAGCAACTTTCTGAAATACGAGCAGTCGCGCTTCCTCCTAATAATGCCCAACAATAATACAACTAGACTTCACAGACCACCGCCTATTATGGATGTGGATGGCGAACTAACTCCCGAATTAAAGTCTCGTGTTCTTGAAGTAGAACTAAAGACTGAGGAAAAAAAAGTAGAGCACGAATTGGAAGATAATTGGAATTGTTGTTGTATAAAAAACAGGCCGACCGACAGCCGACTTATTGAGTATCTGTTTCAAATGGGTATCATTATTGCCATTATAACCCTTTGTATCGTGAGGCTATCTGAAAAGAACTTACCTTGTGAGGTTGCTAACACTTATGTCGGAATTTTGACTTTACTCATCGGCATATGCCTTCCATCGCCTTCTTCAAGTAAGAAGTGAGCACTCGTATAAATGTATTTTATACCAAGAACTATCACCAGCACAGATTAAAGGCAGGGCTTCATCAAAACTCACGCACCAGTCGCTCATTGGCTTATACACACATTTAAATTTAGTTTCAATACCTTGCTTTATACAATAAACATACGCATCTCGCTTTGTTTGATTTACTTTGCTATAAAAGTCGCAGGCTGTCCGACCTAACACAGAGCATACAAATAATAATATTAATAACATTTTTTATATTATATATTATATAATTTATGAGTGAGTTCAAATACCAAAAGATTGTTTTTCTGAGCAATGATTTTGTGGAGAGCAAAACATTTAATAAAAATATTCAAATGTCATTCACACCAACCGAAATGAATGTTAAGTTTATTCACTATACGAACGACCAGACGGAAACCAAAACCAGAATTCTTTATATGGACAGAATTGGAATTATTGGCACATTTGCAGATAGTAATATAGCAAACATTTCAAACTTCAGTTATAATTTAGGTGTCGTTGGATGGTCAGAAGGACAATATCCATTTAAAGTCCATGAAACTGACAGCGGAAATATTGATACAGGAAAGTTAGCGGGAAGAATTGTTGTGTGTTTGGAATTCTTAGCTTAACTGGCATATTGTTGCGGATTTTATCCGCAACGAATTTCTTGCTTAATATATACGATGCAGAAAATCAATAATGTCAAGGTGAAGCCAGTAAAACAAGAGGGTGATGGAAATAAAAAAGCAAAAGGTTATAAATTATTTAACGAGCCGTATGCCAATATATTTATACTCGCCAGAAAAAAGAGCGGTAAAACGACAGCAGTCTTTGAAATACTGAAACGGACGACAGACAGAAAAACCCGTATTGTCATTATTGTTTCAACGATACACAAGGACTACATTTATAAAGCAATGGTAAAGCACTTTAAGAACAGGGGAAACCCAATGGCAAGATATACCTTTCTTAAATCAGATGGTGTGAATGTCATTGATTATGAACTTGACAAATTAAACAAACATGACGAGCAACACGAAGGAGAAGTAAAACAGGACAAAGAGGAAATAGAGAAACCACAATTTCTTTATTTCGGAAAAGAAAAGAAACAGAGCGCCGCGGAGGCACCAAAAGAACGACCGAGTAATTATATTTCGCCAGAGGTTGTTTTTGTTTTGGACGATTTAGGAAGTGGATTAAGAGACAAGTCCGTAAGTGATTTGTTAAAAAAGAACAGACACTATAAAAGTAAGGTAATTATGTCAAGTCAGTATCAGAACGACCTACGGCCAGAAGCAATAAAACAATTAGATTATTTATTAATCTTTCCTGATCAGTCTCAGGACAAAATGGAACTCGTGTTTAAGCATTTAGACTTATCTTTCAACTTTGATTACTTTCTGGAAAAGTATCACGAGGCTACAAAGGAACGATTTAACTTTTTATATGTTTCAAGTGTTGATAATGAGTTATGGAAGAATTTTAATTTTCGTTTAAAATAAAAAATCTTATAAATAATTATTTTATATATATTATATGGTAGTAAAAACAACTTGTGTTGAAGTCATTCCAACAATCGGCAAACGAACAATTAACTCAAGCACAATGGCTGGAGGTAAAAGAAGACTGGACGGAAGAAGAAGCAAGGAGGCAAGGGACAGGCTGGCGGTAAAATTAACTGGCAAAAAGTGGGGAAAACTGCCTTGGCTGTTAATAAATTTCTCCGCAATAACAAAGTAATCTCTAGAACTGCTGGAGCCTTAAGCAGTATTGGAGTGCCTTATGCGGGGTCTGTCCAAGCCACCGCTTCAAAACTTGATTATGGTAAGCAGAGAGGACGTGGAGCCCTTAAGTTTGGAAGGATAGTTATCAACTACACTTCTATCTGGCTAATCGCCAGATTTCTCGTTTGTTGATAACCATCGAAAACAGATTAATTTTTTTCAAAACAAAAAAACGATGGTTTAGAATAAGAGAGATATTTGACGATCAGTCAGATTGAGCGCAATTCTAAACTATCTATATAATGGGGACTACTAAAACCAAGCAAATAAAATAGACAAAGGTAAGACCACCGCGGGTTTATAGAAATAAAAGCGGGAGGCCTTATATTATCCAGAAGGGTAAAAAACATTATCTTAATTTTGGTAATAAAACAAATGATATGAGCACACTTCAAATTGTTAAACTTTTTATGAAATACTTAAGCAGACCGAAAGCAAAGAAAAAAGCAAAGAAGGAGGATTTAAGAAAAGTCCAAAGCCTGTCTGAGATTGAACAAAATACAAGAACAGCCATTCAAGACCACTTAGACAAACTTAAAAAGGAGAAATACGAAAAGATTGATGAGATAGACCAAAAAGAGAAAAAAGCACATGCTGATGCTGAAGAGGAAAAGAAGAGGCAAGAGCGTCGCGTAGACGCAGATGCAAAGGAAAGACAAGAGATAATGGACAGGGAACATAAAGGAGAACTGGCAGAGATTAATGAAAGAAAGGAAGAAATAGAAAGGGCATTAAGAAGAGAAAGAAAACTCATAGAGGATGTAAAATATGAAGAAGACAGAAAAAATAGGATACAAGCATTACCACCACCACCGCAACATCAATATATTATGCCACCGCAACATGGACAGCCACAAGCACCACCATTAGGAGCACCACAAGCACCACCATTAGGAGCACCACCACAAGCACCACCATTAGATAATTTAGGAAATGAAGCACCATTGAAAACAAAAGAACAATATGAGGAAGAAAAAAAGCAAAAGCAGAAAGATATTGAAACACTGAAATTAGCAGGATATACAGATAATTTCATAAAAAAGATGAGTCTTAAAGACTTACAAAAAGCAAGTCAAGATATTCAGACGGCTATAGCCACAGCGACATCTTTAGAGGAACAGAAAAAGTTAGCAGAAGAATATAAAGAAAAACTTGAAAAGGAAGAAAAGAAAGCAGAAGAAAAGGGTAAGCATTTTGAAAATTTACTATTTAATCAATTTTTAATTTCTGGATTTTCAAAACTTATCACCCAAACATTACTATAAAAGACTAGAAAGTGAAGATCATACAAATTAAATTACAAAGACACTACAAAGTGGATAATTGACGTGATTAAAAGGTTTAATATTGATGTTGGAAATGAAGAGAAAAATGTGAAAAGAAGAGTAGCAGATTATGCTAGATATGAAGAGTATATGGGTATTAATGAAAAAAAAGGGAGTGGAGCGAAGACATTAGAAGAATTAATTGATAAGGTATTTTCAATAAAAACAATTAAAAAAAATCTATCCCGCAATGATTGGAGGCACACAATGAATAAAAAGGACTTTGTAAAAACTCTAACTAGCAAAATGACTATAGACCCGAATGTGGATAAACAAGTTTCAGCGGATTTAAATGTTGATGAAGGGATGCCCCAACCGCTACCCCTGAGAACAAGTTCTGCGGAGCAGAACATCGTGGCAAAGCCACTCATCGCGGAGACCATACCCCCGAGCGTCGCGGAGACAATTATTACCCCGACATTAAAGCAAGATATTTACGAACCCGCTCTCCCGTCTGCGACTACCGAGCGGTTCGTAAATATCGATGGGGAGAGTAATATTGAAAAAACCATGGACGATGTTCATCAACAAGCGAAAGCCGAAGGCGAAAGCGAAGTTGATGAATATCAGCAGGAGGGAGAGGGACGGTTACTAATGGCTAATGAAATAGATGACTAATGAAAAAATATGGATGGTATCTTGGAGCGATAGCCAGTGATGAAATTTACATGTTGAAGCCAGGAAGCAGAAAGCGATACGGATTTATTATGAATACCGATCCGAGCAACAAAAAAGGACAGCACTGGATGGCAGTATGGATAAGTCTAGACAAAGACAGGAGTGTTGAAGTGTATGACCCACTGGCACTTTACGAGCCGACGGAAGACTTTCAACAACAAATGAAACAACTAATAGATAAAAGCCACCCCGATAGTCATTTATTAATGAAAGTAAATAAGGTAAAAGAGCAGAGTGATACCAGTGATACCTGTGGATGGTTTGCTATGAAATTTTTGATGGAGAGGGCAAACGGTGTGCGATTCAAATTCGCTAGTGGCTATACAGACTTAAAAGAAGAAGAAGCGGAAAAGTTAAAAGCACAGAATGGGTATGGTTTTGACACTTTTATATAAAATTATTTATCAGTTAATATACAATGGAGTATAAAGGAGGTCGTGCGACGGGTATTTACTATATCAACAGCAAAAACCGAATAACAGGCACAGATAGCGACTTTACACACGAAGTTAATATGAAGGGACTAGACAATCCCACACACTGCAAAATTCTTCATATCTATGTGCCGAAGTCGTATTACTCTGTCGCCAGTCCTTACAATACTTTTACATTATCCGAAGACGGATATGAGGCTTTAATTACGATACCTGAGGGAAACTACACAATGAAAAATCTAAAAAATAAACTGGCATCGGTGCTAACCGCAGACAGCCCCAACAATAACACATACACGATAACGAGCAACAACACAAACACAGACCCCGAAGATGGTAAATTAACATTCAGTGTTTCATAACGGAGGTATTCAACCGCGGTTTATATTTGATGGTGAGACCCGCATCTACGAGGTTATGGGGTTTGATAGAAATTCAACATATTTCTTCACCAATAATACTATTAAATCGCCAAATGTAATTATTCTAACTGGTGAAAAAACTTTGTATTTTCAATCGGACTTAGTTGGCGAAGGAGATAATCACGTGCTCCAAGAAATATACACAGCCAACGAAATTCCTTTTGGGTCTTTTATCTATGATGGAAGCGGGTCTGAGTATGGTAAACATTGTCCGCAAGTTCAAATAATGTATTTAGGTTTTACTTGACGGACGAAAACGACCAAGCAATTAATCTTAATGGTTTGGGAATAGTTATAACATTACTGGTTTATCGTGAAACTAATTATTTTAGTTTATTTAATTCATTCTTCAATTTACTAAAAACGAGATAATAAACTTAATATTTATTTTAATTAGTTTTTTTCTAGAATATATTCTCGTGAATTAGTTAATTTACACAACCTCTAAAAAAAAAAAAAGCAAAAATGCCTGTCCAATACGGAGGAGAACTAGTCCATCAGACTAAGGAACTGTTCACTGGTAAGTATGAATTGAACAAACTTACTAGCAGTGAAGGGTCGGCGAATGTTACTCTCACCACTGCGGGTGGAAATGAAAGCACCTTTGAAATCCCTACTCGTCCTTTGAACCTTGCGAGGTCGGTGTTGCGATTTACGTACAGGCCTGATCATCGGTTGGTTATAATCGTATATTTATGGACTGCTTGAGTATGATTAGAACAATTAAATTGAGAACCGAAGCGGGTTGTATTTGTGTAATCTCCAAAATGTTGGAAACTACACGAAGATTGTATGGAAGCCTGAGATTTGCTATGAAAGGTTTATGACGCTCGATAACCACGGGGCGGGCGTATTTAGCGGAGGCATGCTTCAAAAGTGTAATGTCCCAACCACATTTTCCGCAAAAGCGACAAGTTATGCTAGAATTAATTCTATGAACACCACAGCAACCGCTGCAGTAGCGAATGTTGCCGCACACACTGCTATCGCAACAGTGGGTGGAAATACTTATGCTGATGTTGCGGTTAATGCCGCGATTACTGACCTTGAAGGAAAAATCAACACTATCAAAGACAACCTTCGTGCATTATCCACTACCATACAGGCCGAACTGACTGATGCCTTTGACCATCCTCCTATCACTGCTCGTCGTAAGGATGACTTGCTCGTTGCTAATGGTACTGGTAATGCTAGTTTTGTCAATGTGGCTTACGAAGAAGCCAAGTATTTTGAAGGAGGAACTAATGCGACCGCTGAAACAGTTTTTAATGTTAAACTTCCTTTGGGGATGTTGTTTGGCACCATTTTTGAATTGGATAAGACTATCGGCTTCAACGAAATTCTGGATATGCGAATTGTGTGGGAAGGAACCAACCGCTCTTTCTTCTATGGAACTGATGCGAAGAGTGTGGCTGCCGGAGCCGCTGCAACTATTGTCGGAGCCACTGTTTCAAACTTGAATTTGTTCCTGTCCGTGAAAACCGACCCAAATGTCATCCTTGGTGTTCAGCAAAAGATTGCTGGTGAAGGATTTTCATTTAAGATTGAATATCCTATCTCGTCGAAGCAAAGTCTTCAAACGACTCAGCAAAATTTTGTTACCAAAATGAATCGCTCGCAGGGTGAGAGAATCCGTCGTATCTATACATCTGTCTTTAACAGCACTGAGAGTGCCAATACTTCTTTTGATAATGATAACAGAGCAGATGGTAAAGTTATTACTTATTACACAAGACTTGATGGAACCCGCCTTCAACAATTTGACATTGACACGTCTGAGAATGAAGACTATATGATTTTGAAGGATAAGTTGAAGGGGAGTGCTATCCTAAACAGCGATGTCTATCATTACAACTGGTTCCATGTGGATACTTGGGATAACAACCGCCCGCTGTGCGATAAGGATACTGACGGCTATGAGGTGAGTGGTCTCAGCCTTGACACCGAGAGACGATATGAATTTGTTGCGACTACTCCCATGCTATCCAAAACCATTACACTTATGCCATTCTTCAGAGAAGTGTGCTTGTGAAGGGAATTGAAATTTTGATGAGTTGATATTTATCAACTTCACTCTCATTCGCTTCGCTCATTCTCGTTTGTTGATAAAAATCGTGAAAAATAAAAATAAATAAAAAAGAAAATTATTTTTTATTATATAAGAGATGTCTCACCAAAGAAATTTGGTCGCACAAAATCCCGACGAAAGGTTTATAAATGTCAAAGTTGGGCATGATGGCTATCTTGAGCTAAAGTTGAAAAAACAGCATTTGGTGAATTAGCGACATCACAATGCACACCGATTATACAAGAAACATTTATGTATAATGTAAATACCTCTAAGTGGAACACAAGCACTACTAGTGCTACATTAGAGCAAAAGAATGCTATGGCATATCTAACAACCCAGGCAGTTGGAGGTTCAAGATTATTCATTGAAACAAAAAAGAAAATTAAATATCGTGCTGGTATGGGTGCATGTGTCAGATTTACTGCTTTGTGGAATACAAATGAAGCAGGCGGATATTCATCTTATGTAGGTATTGGTGATTCCTTCTTAACGGACGGATTTTTCTTCTCAAGAGAAAATTGTGTAATGAAAATATATCAATTAAACAACTCCGCTGTCATTACCGAGGTTAAACAAAGTCAATGGAATGTAGATAAAGCAGATGGAACAGATTACTTACCAACCATTGATTTCAGTAAGGGTAACGTATTTCAGATTAAATATCAATACTTGGGTTTCGGTCAGATATCATTTTATATTGAAAATCCAAACACGGGGCTATTTCAACTAGTCCATGCTATACGATATGGTAACAGCAAAACTGCTACATTACCATTCTTGGCTTCATTATCCGTTGGTGCTAATCCGCAAATCCAAAGCCTTAGAATTGCCAGTGTTGGGTGCTTCATTGAAGGAACTGAAATCATAAGAGGTATTCAATTTATTTATGAAAGAACAGCAAATACGACGAATGTAGCAACTCATGCTTTTACTATGAGGAATAATGTTAATATTATTGGAAACACTATTGCTAATTATAGTATAGTGTATCCTAGACGGCTAAATATCTTAAACACAGATGGCAAATCTGGCGTAATAATTAAAGTAATAAAAATGCTACCCTTACTGGTGCTGTCTATGCTGAAAACAATACTAATACAAGTCCGGTTTCATTTGATACTACCGCAACTATTGCTGGTGGAAATACTATCGACGTTGTATTTGCTAATACGAATGATGCTCAAAGCATAGATTTTAATGATTATTTAGATGATATGTTGCCAAGCGATAGGCTAACTATAACAGCACAGGCTACTACAAATCAGACTATAAGTATTCAGTATGCTTTTACTTGGTTAGAAGACCCGTGATATTTGAGAGTTGCGCTTCGTGCTGTCGCACTCTCACTTACTCTCAAACATCGAAAAAAAATAAATTGAAGACGATGTTTGAAAACGACCCGTAGGGTTGTCTTTCAAATATCACTTTTTAAAATACTTAATAAAATTATTTTTTCTAACTTCATTCATTTCTTCATTTTTTTTCTAGAAATAAAAACGCACATGCCACATCACAAAATTTATCATTATCGATTGAAACTGACAACTCATTTTTTTCTTACACTCTTTACAAGGAGTTTCTGTACATACTTCGTCTGTAGCATTCGCTATTTCTTCACCTACACAAGTGGCTTCGCCACATTGTGACGCTTCGCTCACATTTGCCTTGATTTCAGTGATATCGGTCTCTTTTAAATCAGTTGCCTTAAAAGGAGTGCTTGGCTCGTCATTTATTATTTTTTGTATGGCTGCGTTCGAAGGAAGAATAACTTCTACATTGTCATTCCTCGGCTTGTATTGCTCATAGAAAGAAACAATGTCAGGTTTAGTCCATTTAATTGGTGGCTTTTTTATGTCGCTGTCAATGTTCCATTTTTTAATTTCATTCAAATAGTCCTGTTTGGTGTTCAGGTCAGTCATCATATACATACAAAGATGTAAAAAAATCTTTTAGCAAAATAACATTATAAATATTTTTTACTTCACTTTCAATGTCTGTAAATTTCTCAAACCACGGCTGACGGATAACCCATTCCAAATATGGCTTATCAATAACTGCTACATCTTGAATTTTCTTACCTTTATACTTACCAAATGGAAAAGTATCCTTTGGTTTTGATGAATTACTATTTTCAATTCCCTTTATTTGGTCTTGAATTACTTTTTGAATATCTTTCAATGTGAAGGTTTCATTTTTTGTTTCAATTGAAAGTTTTTCAAACTTCTCGCATAGTCTAGTGAGGGTGGTCATTGGTATAAAAAGAATGGTAAAACGATTTTATTGAAAAAATTTAATTATTTGATATTTAAAGTATCATTTGATATCCGTAAGGGATACTATCGTTATCTGTGTAGAATTTACGTCCGCACCATCTTAATTTATTAACTACTTTTATGAAGTTTTTTTGGTGTTGTATGCTAAAGTGTTCTATGTGTTGTTGTTTGCTTTTTCTGGTGGTATGTATCTTCTTCATTACAAAGTCTCTTGTGTTTGTTAGGCTTTCATCCTTGTCCATTAATTCATATGAAGCGGAATTTAATTTCTTTAAGTCTAAGCATTTACCTCTGAAATTGAAGTGTGTTTCCTTATCATCATTCTTTACATACTCCAACATATATAACTTAGGTGCTATCCATAAACCTTTTATTATTTTACAATTCTTCCCGAGGTCGTCGTCCTTGCCACCAATATTTTTATCACCAAACTTTTTAATTCTTTCAATGTTATTCACATGTGATTGAATGCTGTCTGTATCGGTATAATAATAGTCAGTGTCGGGGTTGTGGTCTGGATAAGCATCTGTCATATACTTTACATAATCAGTCGGCTGTATGCTAAGATAAATGCTCCGTAGCGAGTGGGTTTTGTAATTTTTTCTTTGTTTTCTTGTTTGTCTCGTGGAATACCTGATATAAGCCAAAGTTCGTCATTGAATTTTTCAATATCACTTATAACATTCTCAGACCAGAACTTCCAATATTCGTGATTTTTAGATATATATTTGCTGATTGTGTTTATCGGTCTCTGGCTGGTTTTGCAGTATAAAGCATTCATAAATAACTTAGCTAATAAATATTGTGGAGTTTCTTTCTTTGAGTTTTGCTTCTTCTTGAATAAGTCCAATATATAATCTTTGAATACTGGTTCTGCTTCTTCTGTGTAATAGCAACGATTAATTTTTACTTGATAACACAAATTAATCATATCTTCAATATCAATAGAAGTCAGCCATTAGTCATTTATATCTCTTAACTCCCACTTCAAAAAACCTTTGCTATCTCTGTATGGTACTCGCGGATGAAGTAAAGTTTTAGGACATACATAATCAACATTATATATTCTAATTTTTCCTTTCATTTCACCTTCGCACTCCTTGATTTCGCCTGTCATCAATAATTCTAACATAGCTGTTGGATAGAGTGAGACGACATCAGCATCAATAAGATAATCAACAATCTCGTCAAACTTATTTCGTCTCTTTTATATATTTCATATTGCTTAGAGATAAATCTTCTTTTGCTTGGGTAAGTTCTAGCACCATATACAGCCCTTCTAAAATCCTTCTTCTGTTTTAAATTAGGTAGTTGTATCATATACTTTCCATCTATCTTCTTTTCCAATAGATTGAATGTTAATGAAGAAGTAGAGATAAAAGCGGTTAGGTTTGTTTTATGTTCCTCAAATGTCTGCTTATTTAGTGTGTCGTGAAGTTCTTTAAGACCCATAACATCTTTCTCTAAGTATCTCAAACATTCTTTTTTCGTTTTGTGATCCATCTCTTCACATTTTCCCCCCTTGCTATGGTCAAAGTCGCCCTTTAATACATTACAGCCTAATGTTTCAAGGTTCTTTTTTAGGCTTCCATCTGTGTGCTTACACATATCCCAGAATTTAATGTTCTTGTATTCCATAGAAATAATAGCCACATTATTTATTACTGGTGTGTATTTTATCTTTCTTTTGATAAATTCTTTTTGAAGAAAATAGTGGTTAAATTTACTAGCATTAAAGGCATTAACATATAATGTCGCCTTAGGATTTCGCTCCTTTAATTTTTCTGCATATTCAAGAATTATATCAAGAAGTTCAGATATACAATTATCACCCGCTACATATTTAAAATAGATATCAGCGAGTGTGTAGCCAACGATATAAGGAGTGTGTAATTCATATGTGTTCGTAAATATTTCAAGGTCATAATGAAATAACTAGTCCTGATTGTTATATTTCATTTCTTTGAATGAAGTTAATAATAAACTTACCTGATTATCCTTTTGTCTGAGTTTTTGCTTTCACATATGAAACTCTTTTATTATTACAAGTGTGTTTATTATAATATTCAGTGAAACAATTAGGACATTTATTTTTATTTCTTTTTACAAAACCTAAGTAATGTCCTTTTGCTAAATAACAAAGCACATCCGCTGTAATTAAGGGTCTGTAAAGTTTTTAAAGGTTTGTTTTGAAGAAGAGTCTGTCATTTCAAAATATTTTCCTTCAATATAATTTTTTTAATATTTCAAATCCAACTGAAAAAGGTATGTATGAATTGGGTTCAAGATTAAACTAATTTCTGATATTATTACATACTTTTTTATTCAGTTTTGATTTTCCTTTCATTAGTAAATTCAATATATCCTTGAAGACATAGAAGAAGCAGTTATTATCTTTGCTTCGTGGGTTAATATGAATTCATTCTGTTGTTTTATGTTTCTTATCACTTCCTGTTTCATTACATCCACCCCCGTCTTCTTGAATAATTTCAACATTCATATATTTAATAATTCGGTCGTATCCGTTAGCACTGGTTTTCTTCATTATATACGTTTACAGCACGAAATAAATCGTCTATGGCTTTCAACTTAACCGCATTAAAAGTTTTCCATTTGAAAAACTTACTATCATCAGTTATATAACCAAACTTAACATGAAGGCTCGCTTCTCCTGTCATACCTTTACTTTTCGCATCCTTTACTGCTCTCATAATTGTTAGTTCAATCGCATCCATATCATAGAAGTTAATATCAAGGTCTCTGAATGGGTATGTATAGCCGTTTATCCCTCTGTTCTTTATCGGTTTTAGTTCAACAACCTTATATTCCCTCTGTTAGTCTCCCGTGTCTTTGTTTCCCTTGAATTCCTTAGACTTTAAGAGTTCTACATTTTTCTTTGTTGGTCTTGGTGGTAATGGTGGTGGCATTATATCAATGGGCATATAAAATATTAGAAAAATATTAAATTGTTTTACCGCTTTTTATAAATATAAATTGTCTCACCTTTAGCATGAAATTCATTTATATTTAACATAAAAAATAATTTTCTGTTTTTGTTTTATTCTCTCGCCGTCTCTTTCGCCTTTATTTCTTCATATTCCTTAAGTTTTCTATTTCGTTCTTTTAATTGCTCCTTCCTCTTTTGATTGATTTCATCCTTATTTCTCCTATAATATGCAAGAGCCTTTTCGAGTTAGCCTTTCTCTTTTCTTCTGGTGTGAGATATTTCTTATGTCTTCCCATGGTAGATATTATTAGTAATATAATTTTACTCTTTAAATAAAAATTAATTATTTATTTTATAATATCTTTCTATGTCATCGTTTCTTCTAATTACCATAGTACAAGGATAACCATTTATTATAACATCTTGCTTTTCTGCGAAGAAGTCTCTATGTGATTGACTTTTCTCGTGTGTGTATTTACTGTAATGTATGTAATACATGTAATGTATGTATGTATGTAATACATGTAATGTAGGTAATGTATATACTGTATGTACTGTATATACTGTATGTACTGTATGTACTGTATGTACTGCATGTAATGTAGGTAACGTAGTTAATATGGGTAATATAGGTAACGTAGGTAATGTAGGTAATGTAGGTAATGTAGGTAATGTAGGTAATGTAGGTAATGTATGTAATTTAGGTCATGCAGGTCATGCAGGTCATGTAGGTAATGTAGGTAATATAGGTAATATAGGTAATGTAACGTAGGTAACGTAGGTAACGTAGGTAATGTATGTAATGTATGTAATGTATGTAATGTAATGAATGTAATGTATGTAATGCATGTAATGAATGTAATGTATGTAATGCATGTAATGCATGTAATGCATGCCTGTATGTACGTATGTATGTATGTATGTATGTATGCATGTATGTATGCATGCATGTATGTATGCATGTATGTATGTATGTATGTATGCATGTATGCATATATATATGTATCTATATATGTATGTATGTATGTATGTATGAATGTATATGTATGTATGTATGTATGTATGCATGAATTCATGTATGCATGTATGTATGGCATGCATGCATGTATGCATGTATGCATGCCCTCCACGTAATTTATTCCAAGATAGACTATCATGTGGGAACCAAGGGAAAAGCTTTTGCTGTGTTCCACGAGCCTGATTTATAAGTAGCATAATCAATTTTATGTTTTTTGCTTGTTTTAGAGCGTTTTCAAACCACCTAATGACATCGCAATGATCAAATATTCCGAAATTAACTGAGACTGCTCTTGGGAAAAAGTCTCCTTAAGATCTCTTTCATGCTGTTGAAAAACATCTTACATAACCACCTCATAGCAACCCATGGCTTTCTGTATCATGCTTACTTGACAGACTACTTGTCACTTGAGAAACAATTCAAATTCTGAGAACGAACGAGAATATTTCAAGTGGAAAATGAGTGTACCAGTTGGAGTTGTTCAAGTCAGTCTGGGACTGCCACTTTATTAATACCTGGCGTAGATGCCTATTACCTATCATTATTATTTCATATGACTGGGACCGGAAAAAGCGGTCTGAGGCTAGGGAAAATTGTAAAGGACGGTGTAGATATGGGGAAAAAAGGCAATAGTTAATATTTTCTACTACTGAAAAGGTAACATTATAGTAGGGATGTACATGACCAAAATCGACCCCCTGGAAATTAAATAAAAGTATTTAGGCCTTGCGAGCGGTGGTAAAACTAAACGAAATAGCTATTGAAGAGCTTCAGAGAGTGAAAACTCATCGGTAGGTAAAAAAAACAATCATTCCTTGAATCAAGTTTTGGCTTTTTTGGCCTGTGAGGATGGCAGAAACATGATAGGTATGTAGCCGGACGGAAGCGGCCGGGAGCGGTGGTGGGCTAGCCAGATCGGCTGGGATCTGTCCAGAGAAGAGTGAAACACTAGTTTCAAGTCAATGCAGCATTTCTGTGTGGTGAGCGAGCCTTGTTTTGGGCAAGTTTAGGATCTGAAAAAGCAATTTTTCAATTTTTAGACTGATCGTGCGATGAAGATGTTGAGGAGTTGGGATGAGGATGTTGAAAGTATTTATCGAAGCGCAAGTATCAAGGCTTTAATATCTAATACTAAATACAGATAGCTGAGCGGCCATTTATTAATACTACTTTTTCTGGCTGATTGAAAACTTCACGGTCATATTTCAAAATCATGCTTCAAGCAGCGGCCCTGTTGATCAACGCTCTGCTGTCTCATGAGTGAATTGCTGCCGCTAAAAATACAGACTAGGGCAATGGATAAAGCTGGAAAAGCAAGCGCAGCTATATAAAAAGTCAGCAAGGCTGTCCTGTGACACTTGACTTGAGGTGGCTCAGCCTAGCAAAATTAGTGAATTTCCTACCCGAAAGACAAGGACGTAAGTAACCTATCACAGCAAGGCCGAACCACAAATACATCGAAATCAATGACAAAAAGATGTTTAAAGGTACTGAATAAACTGGAATTGACCGTCCCAGTGTCTTTTTGTACCTTTCCTGATCTCGGAAACATTTTGAGATCAATTGACAGCCGTGTGTGTATTCAATTGATTGCCGGTTGGTAATTTCCTCGAAGGAGGCTAGTCAAGACTTACAATCTTAATAATAGCTTACATCCATCAATCAAAGTGCTGCCGCTGACGTTTCAAGGCTCAGGCCAGTTGCTTTCCAATAATCTGCTCAACACTTTTGTATCTCAACTATATTTGGGAAATGTGACGTTGGACGATTTTGCCACTTGAGTGTTGTCAGGAGTAAATGTTGACAGCAGCGTGAAGCGCTTTCAACTTCTTACTAGAATTACTCTTTCCAATTACCTATCCCTGTAAGTGGCAGATTTCCAAGGAAACGCCCAAAGTTGTTGATTGTGATTGTAAAGAATTTGTTGAAAGTTTAAAATACTAACAATTACTATTAATAAAGATAGAAGAAGTATCACTTGCTCAGTAGGTGAATTTTGTCGCGGGATGTAAAAAGAGGGGGTGAGGAAAAGGAGAAAGAATGAATGAAGCAGATAAGAGGGAAATATGGAAGAGCGAAAAGCTAGAAAGATGGAACTTGAGATGGAAAGATGGAAGGAGTAGCGGGAAAAAGTAGTAGTAGTAGTAGTAGTAGTAGTAGTAGTAGTAGTAGTAGTAGTAGTAGCAGCAGCAGCAGCAGCAGCAGCAGCAGCAGCAGCAGCAGTAGTAGTAGTAGTAGTAGTAGTAGCAGCAGCAGCAGCAGCAGCAGCAGCAGCAAGCAGTAGTAGTAGTAGTAGTAGTAGCAGTAGTAGCAGTAGTAGTAGTAGTAGTAGTAGTAGTAGTAGTAGAGTAGTAATGGTAGTAGCAGTAGTAGTAGTCGTAGCAGTAGCAGTAGTAGCAGTAGTTTTAGTAGTAGTCGTCTACTACTAGAGTAGTAGTAGTAGTAGTAGTAGTAGTAGTAGTAGTAGTAGTAGTAGTAGTAGCAGCAGCAGTAGCAGCAGCAGCAGCAGCAGCAGAAGCAGCAGAAGCAGCAGTAGTAGTAGTAGTAGTAGTAGTAGTAGTAGTAGTAGTGGTAGTAGTAGTAGTAGTAGCAGCAGCAGCAGCAGCAGTAGCAGTAGTAGTAGTAGTAGTAGTAGTAGTAGTAGTAGTAGTAGTAGTAGTAGTAGTAGCGGTACTGGAGGCACTGGTACAGTGGAGGAGAAGGCAGAAACAGAAGAGAATTACAAAAAAGACACCACCACGAAGTAGGAATGGCAACACGGGCAACACGGGCGAGTCGGCCAAATTGTCCATGCCGCTCAGCTT
>WBZZ01005180.1:12500-15000 GCA_019918135.1 Paulinella micropora
CTAAGTCCCTGGTGCTAGTTACCATTTGGTAATGATATTAAAAGACTTTCAGCTACCGGAAAAAATAATCCAATTGAATTTTCCAATTGCATTTTTTAATTACAAATGTCATCCCGACGAGTGGCAAGTTCATGTACTCGGCATGACGCTAAACTGCATCGGGTCTCTGCATGACCTTAAACTGTGACTTTTTTTTTTTTTTTTTTTTTTTTTTTTAATATGTATGCTATCTTTTTTTATGTTTTTACGCTTCATGTTTTCTCTTTTTGTATCTCTTGATACCTCGTCCATTTTATATATCTCTTCTGATTTCCACTCAGCTCTACGAGTGGCAAGTATTCTATTAAAACCGTGGCAGTGCTTGCGTAAAATAAATTTTTTTAAAAAATATAAAAAAAATAAAAATAAAAAAACTGAAAAAAAACTGAAAAAAAAAAGTTTCTACTATTAAAAGAGTGATTGCGTAAACTTGAATATATACAAATGTGTTATAATATTTACACGCAGGGAATCACTGGACAACGAGAGTATCGGACTTCACTTTATTGCCACGGAGATATATTGCTGTTGACATTCCGCAAGACAACCAAAAAAAAAATTGTTTCCAGTTTTTGTGTCTGATTTTCATTTTTGTGACAGTTTTTCATTTTTGCCACAAAAATTTAAATTTTCCAATTTAACTGTAACATTTTGCGAAAATTTACGATGTTTTGCGGACGAATATAGCCGTTAGTTGAATTCAAGTTGAAAATTTTAAATTTCCAACCAAAATCGAAATTCCAACCAAAACTGAAAATCTGACACAAAAACTAAAAACTAATTTTTTTTGTTGTCTTGAATGTCAACAGCGGCCGCGCCAATATGATACTTGAATCAACGCGTCACTAAGCGTCACAACCAAACCGTGGCCGCCAAAGCTTTGAATTCACCGTCACAGTACACTTCAAGTAGAGTGAGATGATATACTAGTAGGTATGTAGTTGAAATCTTGACTTAGTAGTCTCCTGCGAGGAAATTATAATACCAACCGGCAACGTGATCACTGACTGAATTAAATACAGACTCTGGCGGCACCGTGACGGCTGTAAATTGACCTCATAATACTTCCGAGGTCAGGAAAGATACCAAAAGACACTGGGTCGGTCACTTGAATTCCAGTTTATTAATATTCAGTACAGCGCCCACTTCTTTTTGCAATACTGCAGCTGGATCTATGATGACGTACCAGGCGGCCATGCACCAGCCCAATTGGAAATTATCAAGAAGATGTTCAGTCTTGCCAAGTTAGTCTCGCGAAAAAGTCTGCCATGTCACGTGGATAGGGGCTTGGGAGATTACATAGTTCGACAGGTCCATAGCACAAGCATATGGGCATTGAAACTTCAGTGATGCATGAATTTAAGTTTCAATGCGGGCATTGAAATTCAATGCAGGCATTGAAAATACAATGCATGCATTGAAAATCCAATGCACCTATTGAAATTTCAATGCATGAATTGATACTACCCTCAGACTCTTTATGCTAACTGTCTTAAGCTTTAAACTCCCTGTTGTAGGTGGTAGAAATTGCGGCTGGGCTGCCCAAAGCATTCGTACTGGCTGCACCAGTTCTGTTGTAGAAGATTTGTGCACATGAGAGATTGGGGCCCTCTACCGGAAGTGCAAGCTTTTGATCTGGAACACCAAGGAGGAGAACTCAATGCATGATGCATTGAAATTTCAATGCATGATGCATCGAAATGTCAATGCATGCATTGAAAATGATGTAAAAAATGACACCAACACAAAACATATATATATGCTTGTCAAGGCGAAAGGTGAGAAGTTTACCAAAGACAGTGAGAGAGTTTGTGAGGGCGTATGAGAGAGAGAGCAAGGGGAGCAAATTCACACACATGACATGCATATTAAGCATAAGTGCATCTAAAATGTGGTGGCAGGGGGAAGAGGCACCAGAAGAAGACTCAAGCGATGACGACGAGCCACTTGTGGCTCCTCGTCTTCGTGTTTCTTCTTGTTCTTCTGCTGCTGCTGCTGCACAGCCTGCCTCACCACATCCCCCTTCTTCCCCTGCCAACCTCTGCTCCACGAGAAAAGCAGATCGGTTACCATTTGGTCTTTAATAGCGGCATGGCGATGTTGAAAGTTCCGAAATTCTTGTACGGGGAACCTGTGCCGATTTGACGAGGAAGTGCTCGGATGCTCTTGAATCGACGGCAGACTTCGTAGCTTGCATCCTCATCGAGTCCAAAGAGAGCGTACAAGTCCATGCACGCTTGAACAGCATTGGCTTGGACTTGGTAAGCGGCTTCCTCCCTCTGGATGGCTGCGGCGTAGACCTGGTCTCATTCACCAGCTTGCTTATCTCGCGCCACAAATGGAGGCAAAGGCTGGATATTCACACCTTTCGCCTTCAAAACTCATGGCTGCCAAAGCCAGGTGGTCTGGATGAGGTGCTGGTACATATTCCATAACAAGTGCATGTTGTCAGGGTAAGTGT
>WBZZ01005180.1:20000-85000 GCA_019918135.1 Paulinella micropora
CAAAAGCACCAACGGGCAGCTTTGGAGGCAAATTGCTCGCTGCAAGACAAAAAAAAGTTCAAACAAGTATAAAATCAAGTTGCGCGATGAAAATGATAGAAATTAAAAAAAAAAAAAAAAAAAAAAAAAAAAAAAAAAAAAAGCGGTCTGACCGGGGCGATTAACAAAAAGCTTGATGGGATCCCCCTTCGGGTCATCGTTGACCCCATGCCACTCCGGCTGAGCGGCGCCCCACGTCTTGACTTCCGCAGTCGGCAGAGCGCCGGGTTCCGTTTTGCGGATGCGCCAGGCCAAGGGTCTAGCGTAGTTCTTGAAGTGTTTGTTCATACACGGACTGTAGAGGGTTTGCCAGTCGTAGTTACAAGTCAGGAGCATAATCACGTATCGCTCCCTCTTCGTTTTGAAGGCCAGCAAGAGTTTGAGTAGCGCTTGAGCGAGATTGGTGGTAAGAAAGGTCGTGTTCCACCCTATTTGCATGACTCTGAAGTCCTGGTCATCGCCATCGTGGCCGTGCCCCTTGACCATACGATTACTCTGAAACTCACCGTACACGTCGTTGGCCACAACATGACAGCCGAATCCCAGCATCGGCCATGCCACGTTGTCTCCGGCGCCGTCCCAGTACAAGTTCAGTTTCCAGGCAGGCATTGTCTTGGCCTGCCATAGCTCCCAGTGAATCATAGCGGCAAGCATCGTGATGTTACTGTTAACACCCTTGTCCACTGCCCCCTCCAAATAGGCGAAAATAAAGTGCGTGTCAGTAGTGTGGCACGTTGTCATCCCGATGCAAAGGCGGAATACCATTTTGCCTTTGAAATCCTTGGAACGTCGGCGACATGACGGAATCTTCACCGGGGGCTTCATGTCAGTCGAAATGACCAACGAATGCTGGTCATGAGGAGCGCTTTTTTTTTTCTGCCATGCTTCCAGGCGGACCTTTCTGTGCATCTAAATCATACGATTGATATGAGTATTGCGTGATGGAGAGAAACAATTTACCTTGTGGTGCAGCTGATTGCGCCGGCGCCAATCTTGAGCCTCGGCTGTACTCTTGAAACCCCTGGCGTGCTCGGCCGCAAGTTCGGTGCAGATATCGTCCTTAGAGAAATCACCCGCTAAATGTGATAACAAAACAAATAAAGACAGATGTGACGGCCGAAGAAAGCAAACGAGCAAACAAGAATGAAATTAGCACAGAGAAATGGAAATAGATTGTACCTCGCATGAGCGTGACATGTTTGTAGTCTGTGCGCCATACTTCGTTGATGGTATTATCGTCAGGCGGCTGTAGATGATTAACTCGCTGAGAACCACCAAACCGCTGACACGCCTCCTTCCAATGTTCTCGAACGTACCGATGAACTCCCGCGTCGGATGCCATTTCCTGAATCTTCCATTTGCCGTCGGTACAGATTTCCGGGTCGATGGAAAAGCGCTCACAAAGCAGAATCGAGACAATGTCGGAAACCTCAGCTTGGGTACTGTTCAGTTTGATGTAGACTGAGGCGTTGTTGTCGAGAAGCCTGCGTGCCCTTGCCAGCACAGCGTCCCCGATAGCAAATATTCGCTGCCACATTTCTTTACAAACCTCCTCAGTCTGAAAGAAGTACTGGACAGAGCCGGAGGGTGTCGACATAGCTTCCAATTGGCTGTGAACCCAGGTATAGAGCTCTTCTAAGGAAATAGAGCATGTCTTTGCTCTCGCCTCCATCACCTCACGTGTGTCAATGAAAGAATAACATTTCCATTTCGCACAACACACTGATTGAACAATGTGCTCGAGCTCGCCATACGTCATACCCAAATATTTCGCAAAAGCAGCAGGCCGCTGCAATGGGGCCTCGCGCTGATTTCGGCTTTTCATGCGGTATGGTCGAAGTGGGTCCGCTCTCGGCCGTACAACACGCGGAACAGTCAGCTTCATGCTGACGTACAAAGGCAGGTGTGATTCCTTGACTTCATCGACGTTGTAGGCGGGGCGGAAAGGCGGCAGTGCGCCAGTCGAACTCCGCTCAGAACCACCATCCGTATTGCTGGGATCTTCTTCCCACTCAGCCATGATTCCTTCAATTCCCTGTAGTAATGGATCATGCGATGTAAGAATCAGAAATTGAAAGCGAGAAAGAAATGTATGTGAGTATAGCTTTGGAATTAGTGACCTCGGGAGTTCCTGTGGGGACAAACAGCCTCGTATGCGCGTGACCCTCGTCCGTGTGAACTGAGCTGGAATCAGAGTCCGGGGCGGAAGAATCTGAGTCCGGGGCAGGCAAAACCGTGTGCATATCAGTAGCCTGTAATTTTAAAGGTTTTTATGCATATGTGTCAGAGAGAGAGACAGAGAGAGAGAGAGAAGTAGCAGCTACCCTTTCTCCCTTCACAACTGCATTGTAGGCAAACATAGCAGACTGCCCGTCTCCGAACGCGATGGTGCTCGACCATGCTCCCCGATCATATGGAGTGATCTGGACAACAATAATAGCAAACAAAAAAATCCTTAGATTGACACGGGCGCAAGAATTATTCTGACCGTTGAACTAGATGCGCGCTCAAGAATAACAGTTGTATCAGATGACTGCCGCTTCAAGCTGTTGCCAGAGTCGCAAGGAACTGTAAGCTCATCGCTGAGACTCTCCAAAAGTTTGAGCTTTTTCTCCTCACTCATCGAAACTGACTTTGTCAGCGGCTGAATACTGACAGACAAGCTTCGGATGAGTGCTTCCTTCTCGGACGACGACAGTGAAATTGACTTCGGAGGCAATGGATATTCATCTGGAGGCACAATAAAAAAAAGCTGGCGCCCTTCCGCCCTGTCAAGTGCCCACACAGGAATAGTTTTCCCGAGTTTGAACGATGCAGCGTCCTTCATCCAGTCAGGATGTCCATCGCTGGGGCTAGTAGTTACTGACAAGTTTGGGTTCTCTCGGTACGTGAGAAAAATTTGCTGGTTCTTGCCGACTTCATGTGTCAGTCTCACTACTTGATCCAGCTTGCACACCTTGGCATTAGACGATCTGGTCCGGCCGTTGAAAGCAACACAAGCGCTGTTGAGTAAATGCATAGGATTCCTGCTGTTTTTGCTTATGAAGTCGATAGGCTGCATCCCAACACATAGAGTATTGTAAACTTTCATGGTGTAGTGCTGTGCGAAAACAGCGTCAGTGTCCGGTCCCAAAGGAATTCCGCCAGGGCCCAACTCTCCCAGAGCGAAGCCAGCAGGCAGCGCCGTGTCTGCGAAGACACCAACACCGCCTTTTCCTTCCAAATATCTTACAGATATCGGTGCCTTCCTGGCGGTGTGCAACATACTGGACATGACCACACCTAAAAAAAAAATCAAGACAGAAACAATTAGAAACAATTAAGAAAAAACAAAAACATCATTTTCTGACGTTTCACGCGAGTGAAGACAAACAGGGACGGCGTTTGGGTAGGAGAGAAATGTAAATGGAACTAGACAGAACAATACATATACATGTGGGTGGGGGGAGGGGGGGGGGGGTTGGTTGTTGAGCATGTATAATGTAGATCACGAAGAAGAAGGAGAAGAAGAAGAAGAAGAAGAAGAAGAAGAAGAAGAAGAAGAAGAAGAAGAAGAAGAAGAAGAGGAAGAAGAAGAAAAAGAAGAAGAAGCAAACATAGAGAAAAAAAGAAAGAGTAAGAGAGAGAGAAAGAGAGGAAGAGAGAAAGAGAGAGAACCAGGCCTGGTTTGAACCAGGCTGATGACGTGCTGCTCGATGAGGATTGCGGTTGACTATACAACTGCTAAACAAACAAAAAACACAAGAAACGCCATCAGTAGTAGTAGTAGTAGTAGTAGTAGTAGTAGTAGTAGTAAAAAGGAAAGGAGAAGAAGAACAGGAATAAGAAGAAGGACGAGGAGGAGGAGGAGCAGGGAAAAAAAAAAGAACAAGAATAAGAATAATAATAATAAGAAGAAGAAAGTGTAAATGAGTCTATGTATACACATATGTCTGTACGCATGATTGTTTTGCTGTGCTACTGGAAGAACAGACAGGAAAAAAAAACCATCATGATTCCTGCTTAATATAAGCTTTAAAAATATAAGAAAACATAAAATTATTTACAATTTTTGTATATCAACTGCACACCAACTGCACAAATCTTGGCTAATTTAAAAATTCAATCATGGCCAACGACAAAGGTTTGTGCACAGCTATTATAAAAACAAATACACAAAACAACAAAGCACAGGCATTCCGGCTCAAGTTGAGCTTCAGAAGAGCTGGAAACATAAAATCGTTTACAATACTTTGGTTTCCCCTGCACACCAACTGCACAAATCTTGGCTAAAATTCAAACATGGCCAACGACAAAGGTTTGTGCACTGCTATTATAAAAACAAATACACAAAACAACAAAGCACAGGCATTCCGGCTCAAGTTGAGCTTCAGAAGAGCTGGAAACATAAAATCGTTTACAATACTTTGGTTTCCCCTGCACACCAACTGCACAAATCTTGGCTAAAATTCAAACATGGCCAACGACAAAGGTTTGTGCACTGCTATTATAAAAACAAATACACAAAACAACAAAGCACAGGCATTCCGGCTCAAGTTGAGCTTCAGAAAGAGCCGGAAACATAAAATCGTTTACAATACTTTGGTTTCCACTGCACATTCAATGCACAAAGTTTTGCTAAAATTCAGACATGGCCGACCCAGAGACTGTATCTTCAGATTGCAACAACGGAGCTGTTTTCTCAGACAAAATTCATTGCAAACGAAAGGCCACACGCAAACAACATAGTGCAAATGTTTTCGTGGCATGGCACCAGCCGGCTGGACAGATAGGCCTCATAATCCAACCAGAAACGAGCGTTTTTGGGCTTGTTTTTGTGCATCGTTTTCTGCTGCCAGACCCAAGAAAAAAAAAAGCAAGATCATTCCGGCTCAAGTTAAGACTCACCAAGAGCAGGAAATATGTTTTCATTTCAAATCTTGCAATAATGTTGGCGTTCTACGTGCAACAACGTGGCGCTCCACTACCTCCTCTCGAGAAAAAATTTGGTGTTGTGGTCGTACTTTGAACAACTTCCCGTAAATTCTACTTCAACCAACTTACCCGCCTTCTCTTGATCCCGCCTACCCGTCGCCAGTGTGTGAGTCTTCACTCTCCCCCGTGTCCAAGTGTGTGAGTCTCACTCTCCCCCGGCCCGTGCCTGTGCCAATGAAATCCCAAGAAGAGAAAAAAGTAGTGGCGAGAACGATCGAGACTGTTCGCAAAAACCGTCTTGGGGAATTGTTTCTTACGATAAATGGAGCTAAGCCTGAGAAAAAGAACTACCTGGCATTTTCGAAGGTCATCATTCCCGAGGAGGTGCACAGGCGTTATGACCTGGCTGCGCGTGACCTTGACACCTTGGTGCCAGGGCACTCGTATACTTACAAACAGGGTGGCAAGCTTGACAAAAATGATGCCCAGCCTTATGACGATGGTCTCGGGGAAGTAGCGGGATTGAAAAGAAACAGGAAACAAACGTCATTTCTGGCCCCTGCAAATGAGTCGGAGGTCACATCTAAAAAGAAAGCCAAAAAGAATGACGGAAGCAACGGCTCTGTTGAAGGGAAAAAGCCTCCGCATGTGGACCCTCCGGCAACGAAGCCCCCTGCCCCGAAGCCTCCTGCCCCGAAGGCGAAGGCGACGAAGGCGACGGCCCGTGCCAAGAAGCCGGGCAGGGAACAAAAAGCTACTACTACTACAACATCATCAGCTACTACTACTACAACATCACCAGCTACAACTACTACAACATCGCCATCTACTACGACTTCAACATCACCATCTACTACTACTTCAACATCACCATCTACTACTACTTCAACATCACCATCTACTACTACTTCAACATCACCATCTAATACTACTTCAACATCACCAACTACTACTACTTCAACATCAACTACTACTACTACTCCCACACCACCATCAACTCCCACACCGAAAGCAGAGGAATCTGATCTACCTCCATGCCCAGATGGAAAGGTGAGGGTCTGGGAGACGCCCACTACCTTCACGTTTGCTTCCGGCAAGAAATATCAGGACTGGTATACATACATATACACACATACATAGATGCATACATACAAACATACAAACATTCATACATACATACTTCTTCTTCTTCTTCTTCTTCTTCTTCTTCTTCTCCCCTCCTCCTCCTCCTCCTCCTCCTTCTTCTTCTTCTTCTTCTCTTTTCTGTTCTTCTTCTTCTTCTTCTTGTTTCTCTTCTTCCTCTTCTTCTTCTTCTTCTTCTTCTTCTTCTTATATTTTCTGTTGTTGTTGTTGTTGTTGTTCTTCTTCTTCTTCTTCTTCTTCTTCTTCTTCTTCTTCTTCTTCTTCTTCTCTTTTCTGTTCTTCTTCTTCTTCTTCTTCTTCTTCTTCTTCTTCTCTTTTCTGTTGTTGTTGTTGTTGTTGTAACTTGTTGTTGTTGGACTGGTATACATACATATACACACATACATCCATACATACAAACATACAAAGATTCATACATACATACATACTTCTTCTTCTTCTTCTTTTTCTTCTTCTTCTTCTTCTTCTTCTTCTTCTTCTTCTTCCTCTTCTTCCTCTTCTTCTTCTTCTTCTTCCTCTTCTTCTTCTTCTTCCTCTTCTTCTTCTTCTTCTTCTTCTTCTTCTTCTTCTCTTTTCTGTTGTTGTTGTTGTTGTTGTTGTTCTTCTTCTTCTTCTTCTTCTTCTTCTCTTTTCTGTTCTTCTTCTTCTTCTTCTTCTTCTTCTTCTCTTTTCTGTTGTTGTTGTTGTTGTTGTTGTTGTTGTTGTAGCTTGTTGTTGTTGGACTGGTATACATACATATACACACATACATAGATACATTTTATTACATACAAACATACAAACTTTCATACATACGTACATACTTCTTCTTCTTCTTCTTCTTCTTCCTCTTCTTCCTCTTCTTCCTCTTCTTCCTCTTCTTCTTCTTCTTCTTCTTCTTCTCTTTTCTGTTGTTGTTGTTGTTGTTGTTCTTCTTCTTCTTCTTCTTCTTCTTCTTTTCTGTTCTTCTTCTTCTTCTTCTTCTTCTTCTTCTTCTTCTTCTTCTTCTTCTTCTTCTTCTTCTTCTCTTTTCTGTTGTTGTTGTTGTTGTTGTTGTTGTTGTTGTTGTAACTTGTTGTTGTTGGACTGGTATACATACATATACACACATACATAGATACATACATACAAACATACAAACTTTCATACATACATACATACTTCTTCTTCTTCTTCTTCTTCTTCTTCTTCTCCCCCTCCTCCTCCTCCTCCTCCTTTTCCTTTTTCTTCTTCTTCTTCTTCTTCTTCTTCTTCTTCTTGTCTTTTCTGTTGTTGTTGTTGTTGCTGATGTTGTTGATGTTGGGACGGGGGGAAGCTTGCTGTTGAAGCTGACGACGGACGACAACAAGGTCCGGGAGGGAGCCTTGGTACTCAACGTCAGGCTGACCAAGTACCACGATTTTCTGTTGGGCCCCAAGACGCAAGTGGAAACCTGCGAATGGGAAACAGCAAGCGCTCCTGGGTCTCTCTCCCCCCCCCCCCCCCCCCCCCCCCCTCTCTCTCTCTCTCTCTCTCTCTCTCCCCCCCCCCCTCTCTCTCCCTCCCCAGTCCCACCCTCACGCCATCCACTGTCCCTTGCAGGCTAGCCTTGATCTTTCCACCGGATTGGCGCAAAAAGGGTCAAGCCGACAGAAACCGAAGTAAAAATTCCTTCTGCCTCTCTCTCTCTCTCTCTCTCTCTCTCTCTCTCTCTCTGACAGGTCTCTCTCTCTCTCTCTCTCGCCCTCTATCTCTCTAATAGTATTTCTGTCATTGTCTTCCTCTCCCACCCCCCCTTTTTTTTATTCTTTCTTTCTTCTTCTTTTTCTTCTTCTTCCTGCAGTGTCTCTCTCCCCCCCCCCCACCTCTCTTTCTCTCTCTTTTGTTGTTAATATTGTTGTTATTATTTATTGATTTGTTGTTAATTTATTCTTTCTTTCCTCAATTTAGGCACCAAACGCTACATCATGGCCGTTCGGGAAGTCGACACCACCGGGGACGGGGTTGCAGACTCGAAGCATCTGCAGCTGCTGGGCTTTTACGTTTTCAACTACAAGCGCTCCGTCTACCTTGGAGATTCACCCTTGGACTTCGACAAAGATATAGCCCCCTTGTTTAAGCCGTACGTTGGGAATCCCACCATCCCCCCCCTTCTTCGCAAGTGGAGAAAGCTGGAGTTCCTTCTGGCGGACTGTGCTGCCGAAGCAAATGTACATACACACATTCTTTCTTTTCCTTCCTTTCTTTTTTTTTCTTTCTTTCTTTCTTTTTTCTTTCTTTTTTTCTTTCTTTTTTTCTTTTTTTCTTTCTTTCTTTCTTTTTTTCTTTCTTTGTCTTTACCTCTCCCCCCCCCCCCCCACCTTGTCGTTTAGAAACTCCCCAAGTCCAACTCCGCCGCCGTGACTATGCCGCGAAATTCTCTCAGGGTCAAAAACCTCAAAAATGGTCAGGCTGTTTCTTGCCTTGCCTCGCAAGTCTGAGTTTTATGTGTGTGTATATGCAGAAACTACTGCAGGCATGGACGGAGACGAGGAGGAGGTCGAGGAGGTTATAATGCCGGAGCCAGCAACCAAAAAGCCCAAGACCAACAACAAAAGTAAGGAAACTCATTTGATTTTCGTCCATCGTTGCATATTGCTGCTGCATTTATGTCCGGACTTTATGGTGTGTGTCAATTATGTGTAGAAACTCCGTCGGGGGGCAAGAAGCCCAAAGACAAGTCCAAGTCTGTGAGTAAGGTAAAGCTTCTAATATTACATAATCTCACATAATCTGCTTTAGCTTTCCGTATGCAAACGCTGTTCGCTTTTATTTCTGCAAATACATTGTGGGTGCAGAAGGCGGAGGAGGAGGAGGAGGAGGAGGAGGGAGGAGAAGCGCCTGCCTCCCTTACCGCGGGCCAGGTTGAAGCCATGCTAGCGATCGCACTAGGCAAGCACACTCAGAACATAACTAAGTTGTTAGAAGACAGACAGCAGCAAGAACGGGAAAGACAGGCAAAAGAAGCACAGGAAAAAGAACAAGAAGAAAAACAAAAGCAAAAAGCAGAACAAACAAAACACAATAAGATAAAGGGTAGTAAGAAAAATACTCCACGTGTGCAAGAGGCAGATGAGGGCGAGGCAGAGGATGGTGAGGATGAACCGGTTGAGAAGAAAATCACCAAAACCGGCAACAAACCACAACCTCCAGCAATTGACAAGGAGGATCTGTTGGAGAGAATGGTAGAGAGATTGTGTGAGAGGGTAGGCATAGCGGTCACGTCCGGATCCCCTGCACGCAGCACCGCTGCCAGCACTGTCACCAACTTGCCAGCCTCGCCCGCCGGAGGCAACCCATACTTTGATTTCGCCTTGGCGTCCATGGCAATGCGGCGCTCGTAAAGGTACTCGGTCGCTGCATGTTGCCTTAAATATTTTGTCTGTTTATGTAGGCGACACTGAAGGCTATGTGATGGTGGGGGCTGTTAGTCAGTCAGATCAAGTTCAAATCCAACAAGAGCTAGCTGTCTTGGATGGGCAGCTATTTTTTTACCTTGAAAACAAGTAGAAATACAAACATCGCCGCTTATGCCGCTTTGTGCCTTCCCTTTTTTGTCGGTGCCTTGACTTGGGTTAGCGTTCGCTGTGTGACCGTGACAGCACGCACGCCCAAGTCAAGTCACAAAGTCATTCTATATGGCTGACAATAAGTGAAATGTCAGGAAATAATGATAATTTAGTAATTATATCGATTGTCTGCCATTTTACGCTGATTTTGTAGCAGAGGACGCACGACTATGCTCTGACTTGGGTGTAGTTGTGTAGTACACTGCTGAGTCAGTGCAAGTCTGCGCCCGTGGCTCCAAGTCCGTAAACATTCTTAGAATGAGCTCAGACTGCAATAGTAAATAGTTGCAAACATTAAAAACATGTTTTCCTGCATCGCCCTTGAATTTGCTATCAAAACCCGCTGATTTGACATGTACGAAAACTCGAAAAATACGTATGTCAGACAGGTCCGGACCGCCTCCGGAGTACTGTTGAAGTGAAGTCAAAGTCAGTCTAAATTAATAAAAACATGTTTTAATATCGTTTTAATAAGTTTTCCTAGCATCGGCATCGTTTCTACACGTATCCTGAGAGTTTTGAAAAAACCAGCCAAAACCTTAGAAAATTTGGGAAAAAATGGGATCCCAAAGTTACGCGATTCCTTTGTTACTCTCACACACACACACACACAGACACACATGTACACACATGTACACACACACACACGCACACACGCACACACGCACACACACACACACACACACACACACACACACGCACACACGCACACGCACACGCACACACGCACACGAAAAGTATTTTCAATGCATGCATTGAAATTTCAATGCAAAGTCTATTGGAATTTCAATGCAAAGTGCATTGAAATTTCAATGCACTTTGCATTGACATTTCAATGCATGCATTGAAAATACATTTCAGCTTTCAATGCATGCATTGAACATGCTCTCTCTCTCTCTCTCTCTCTCTCTCTCTCTCGCTCTCTCTCTCTCTCTCAGGAAGTCGACACGGGCACCCAGGAAGAGGAAGCCAAGGAAGCCACGGAAGAGGCAGAGCAAGAGGATGAGGCCGCCGAGGAAGAGGAAGAGGAAGAGGGAGCCGAGGAAGAGGAAGAGGAAGAGGAAGAGGAAGAGGCCGCCGAGCAAGAGGCAGAGCATGAGGTACAGGGGGGGGGGGAGGGAGAGAAGGAAGAGGACGAGGAGAAGGAGACTGACGTGGAGAAAGAAGCACGGCGGCAGGAGCTGTTCCAAATCGAAGCACACTATGGCAAGGACTCCAAGTTTCTTCCTGAGCCTGGAACCCTCTTGGGCGACCTTCCTACTCCTGCTGAGCTGGCATGGGCGGCACTTCCTGCAAATGTTCGAGATGACGCACTCGAGGAGGCCAAGACCTGGTGGAGTCGCTCGACATAACGGTACGCTAGCGAGCCCGCCTACCTCGAAACGCTGCACCGGTTGTTGAAGGTTTTGGGCACACTTTAGAATGACTACTGTTTCAAAGTGTGCCCAAAGCTTTACCTCTAGTGGATTTGCTTATCTACTACTACTACTACTACCACTACTACTACTACTTACTACTTTTGAGCTTTCAATGCACGTATTGAAATGACTTTACATTAATTTCAATGCATGCATTGAAATTTCAATGCATGCTGCATTGAAATTTCAATGCATGCTGCATTGAAATTTCAACGCATGCATTGAAAGCTTTTTATTAATTTCAATGCACGCATTGAAATTTCAATGCATGATGCATAGAAATTTCAATGCATGCATTGAAAATGATGTAAACTCATTTCAATGCATGCAATGAAATTTCAATGCATCCTGCATTGAAATGTCAATACATGCATTGAAATGACATTACATTAATTTCAATGCATGCATTGAAATTTCAACGCACATTATGCATTGAAATTTCAATGCATGCATTGAGAGCTTTACATTAATTTCAATGCAGAAGCAAGTGCACAATTTGAAGCACTCGGAGGACACTTTCATGAACCGTTGGAGTAATGCGGCACCAATGTGGACCTTGCCCAGCTTGCGCCAGGCAAATCTTGACGTCAAGGATAAGCTGATCATGCCAGGCTTCCGTTCCGGCCAGAAGAACCTCAGCTACGCATGCAACGTCGAACTCAAAGACGTGGCTAACAACCTGATTTTGAGCCGAGTGCTCTTGCCGAAACCAAGGCATTTCGTGGAGCTGCAGGAGTTTATGGACAGCTGCTGGAGGCAGCTACCGGGTTGGCAAGGGTTGGGTCAGCGTCCAGTACTGACCGCAGCAAACATCAAACTAGCAAAGTTTATGAGGTGCAAGGGATTCCTGATGAGGTCAACCAGGTCTGTAAGGGGTGAGCGCTTTGGGGGGGGGGGGGGGCTGCTGCTTTCTCACTGTTGAGAATATCAAGCAGACGTTCCTTTGCCGCTGCTGGGGAGTTACAGTGGCAGGCAGGTACGCAGCTGCAGTGCACTGGTATGCTCACATTGCGTATAATGGGTACGCGTGTGATTTGGCGAGAGTGGAACTTTTGCGCGCAAGAAAGCAAGATGATCACTTGTGGGTGGGCGATACATTCTCTGTCCAACCATCCCTGACTTTTGTTCCTGTCAGCTTTCTTGACCTTCCTTGCATCGTTGCTCCGGTTCCGAACACACACACTCGATTCTATTTCATGGAATTAGATATCAGTGACTATCTGCCACCGGAATTGAAAGAAGAAGGTCGATCGTCGTGAAGGAGAAGAAGATGACGAACAGAAAGAAGGCGTCGCAGAGGAAGAGGAAGTTCAAGAATTAGATGAAGAAGATGATGTTCAAGAAGAATTAGAATTAGAAGAAGAAGAAGAAGAAGAAGAAGAAGAAGAAGAAGAAGAAGAAGAAGAAGAAGAAGAAGAAGAAGAAGAAGACATGTATGATGACCGAAGTGAAGAAGAGGAAGGTGGAAGAAATGCATGACTACAGAAATCAAGACGGAGTGGAGCAATTATCAAAAAAATATAAAAAGTTATTGTACTGTCTCGTTAAACGTGTTATTTACTTACTAGTTCAAGGCGTTCTTGGTATTAAAATGATTACACTGCATTGATATACTGTTTATCAATGCATGCACTGAATTACCCATGTCAATGCATGCATTGAAAATCAATGCATGCATTGAAAATCAATGCATGCATTGAAAAGAAACATTTCAATGCATGCATTGAAAAGAAACATTTCAATGCATGCATTGAAATTTTAATGCATGCATTGAAAATCAATGCATGCAGTGAAATACTGCTCAATTGACATTTTAATGCATGCATTGAAAATCAGTGCATGCATTGATCTGTGCTGCATTGACATTTGAATGCATGCATTGAAAATCAATGCATGCATTGAAACACACATTTCTGTGCTGCATTGACGTTTCAATGCATGCATTGATACACATTTCCACTGCATTGAAATGTCAATGCATTTCAATGCAGCATGCATTGACGTTCCAATACAGCATTGAAACTTCAATGCACTGCATTGAAATTTCAGTGCATGCATTGACATTTCGGTGTCATAGTGACATACCCTAATTATAACCCCTTGTTCACAGCAGCTTTCAGCAGAATTCGAACCTTCGACGTGCTTGAGCAGTTGAGTTGCTTTCATCATAGCATATCAAAAAAAAACTCTGATCCATTATTTTGCTAAGCAGCCTGACAGTAAAGCTAGTAAACTATAGCTAGCTATAGGTAAAGCAGAAGATGTAATTGCAAGCTCTAGCTAGCGGTATTACAGTCTTAATATTGATATCGCTGCAACGCTAGCAGTTCAATCTATAAAAAAGCTAATATTGATCATGCAAATACAGTGAAGTACTTCTCAGGCGTCCGACGATGGTACACACAATGTGCAAAGCCAATTTGCAACTAGCAGACATCGATCCTTCCGATGCTCAATATATTTTATCACTTGCTCAATGCACTTGCCCAATCTTCTTCTTCTTCTTCTTCTTCTTCTTCTTCTTCTTCTTCTTCTTCTTCTTCTTCTTCTTCTTCTTCTTCTTAAGCTTCTTCTTCTTCTTCTTCTTCTTCTTCTTCTTCTTCTTCTTCTTCTTCTTCTTCTTCTTCAGAACGGTCAAATGCATATGTATGCGTCCACACACTCCACCACTCCGTCACAACAAGACATTTCAAGGAATTTTCCTGCCTAAAAACCATCCTGATACCTGAATTTCCTGCATTCAAAAAAACTAATACTGCTAAAATTTATAGGGAAATAATTTGTCTTCTTCCACGTAAAAAAGACAAATTAGACAAATTTTTGCGAACCCAAATATTTGCGGAACACGGTACAGTGTTTTGCAAACAAGGTGACCGGCGCGGTACAAGAATTTTCTCGTCAGTGCACTTCGCGCCTCGCCGTGACGCTTTAACTCACTTTTTTCCATTGGGTGCCACCAACGTCTTTTATTCGTTGCGCTTCGCGCCGCCGTGACGCTTGTCGTCACTTTTGGTGCGCTCTTCCTGTTTTTACGGTGTAGGGGAAGAATTGGAACCGCGACCTCTACGTTTGGTAGATGGGGATTAAATTTTTTACGCTCTTCCGGTTTTTACGGTGTAGGGGAAGAAAATTTGATTCGCTTGGAACCGCGACCAAGCGACAGCCGAGAGTGGAGGACTCATGCTATCGGAGTTGTATATGGTGGCTAATGCGGTCGCGGTCAACCGGTGTCGTAGGCTGAGGTTCAAATCCTCTGCGCGAGCGGAGGGAGAACTCATCCAAGGGGCCGCGTCCGACGATGGGGGACACGGTGGCACCAGTGGCAGGTATGGAGGCCCTCCTCTGCCTGCCACGCAGGCCGCTGACGCGGTGAATACTCCTAGTCGAGGATGGCACTGTTGGAGCGGGCCCCGAGCAGGGAGAGGGCGGGTGGTCATCTGCAGCCTTTGCCTCTTGACCCGGTGTCGATCTACCAGTTCGACGTGCGTCCGGCTGGATCGGCAGCTGGGGTACCGGAGTCGATGGGGCCTGTTTGAGTTCCCGGACAAGGGCTTGACTTATTGTTCGCACAGGTAAGCAGTCTGCAATCGTAGGCGCCGTTGTTCCTCGTGATGACATTGATGAGGATGATGATGACGACGATGATGATGAAGCCAAAGATGGTCCGATGGATGAGGAGGGCGCAGTGGCGGCGGCCGCGTATGGCGGAGCCAAAATCGAAGTGGATGATGACGACGATGACGACGATGATGACGCGTAGTTTAGGGGACGTCGCGTCAACGAGGACCTGCCTCGAGATTGAGCGAGCTGTTGTCGTACCAGTTCATCCTCCCTTTTCCAGGCTGAGTTCAACCACCATGTCGCTGAATGTGGCGGTTCTGCTTGCGAAGAAGGTGTGTTCTTCCATTCCCGGGCAGAGTCACCCGTGCTAGGGGTAGCCGTCGTAGTAGCCGAAGGAGCCGGCGACTCCTCTGAGCTTGGGGATGCTTCCATCTTGCGTCGTTTGGAGGACGGCGGCGGAGTGCGTTTGCCTTCCAGGTGTCGTCCACGGTGGCGTGTGGTGACGTGCTGCGACTGCGCGCATGAAGGGTGGCTGGCCTTGTCTTCATCACCTTGCTCGCTTACCGACTCAACCTCTTCGACTTCTTCTTCGTCTTGTTCGTCGGCCTCCTCGTCATCTTCCTCGTCATCCTCTTCTAGGCTCTTGACGTAGCCGTCGCTAGGCGATGGCTTGCCCATCATGAATAGGTTAACGTGGCGACCGTAGAGGTGAGCGTTCGAGGTGGACAGGAGGTCATGCGAAGTCGAAGGGGGTTGTAAGTTGGGACGGCGGTCGATGATTTTGTTGAACTTGGCTATCGGGTAGGACGACTCCTTCGCCAACGTGGCAGGGCGGAAGTCGTAGCTGACCGTGGCCAATTGCAGATCACCGACCTGTAGTGGCGTCTCGAAGGGGTGGAACTCTGTCTCGTTGACGATTTGCTTGGAAGCTGGCTTCAGGGGCATGTAGTACGTGGGCCTGATCGCTTGCGCGTCGTCGATAGAGAGGTTGAGTTGGTGGCAAGAAGCAAGTTCATACCATCGGGGAGGTGGTTCGAAATAGATCGTGATGGCATGGAGCGGGGACGTCGTGGTCGCTGCGACGAATAGCTCAATGCCTTCAGCAAGGACGGCGTTGATATTACCCACGGATGAGCGTGCGTCGACGGGCGGAAGAGACACGATCTCGAATCCATGGTGTAGTACCCACTCGAGGAGGGCCACGCCTTTGCAGTTGCATGCGGAGTCCAAAACGCACGAAGTCTTACCGATGCATTCCTCGTCCGGTGATGACCGAAGGGATTTGCGTACGTAGATGCTCCCGCAGACGACCGTCGGGATCGTGCAGATGCGGAGTGGACGCCGAGTTGTTCGAGGCGATGGGCGCGTCGTCATGTGGAATGCCCGAGGCGGATTGCGTGTGGCAGCCGAGGATGGCTTCCAGTTGCAATGTTTGCCTTCGTCCTGACAACGCTGCTGGCGAAGCTTACATTGATTGAAAGAATGCTTCGGGGTCTAGTCTTGCTTGAGGAACTGGTTATGTTCCTTGCAGTAGGCACACGGGACTCCGGTAAAGGGCGGGCGCTTCGGTGAGCTCGGAGCGGACTTGGTGGCAGCCGTGACCATTGAAGATTTCTTCGGGGGGATGGCGATCGCATTTGCGCCGGTGAGGGGCGGGCGTGTTGCCGTCTTCTTCGTAGTCGGAGGCGTTTTGTCCGTCTTGGTCCGCTTATTGGGGCGTCCACGGTCCAGTGACATAGCCGGTTGGGCCATCGACATGGCGTACGCGTCGGCCTTGCGCTTTTGACGTGGCGGGCGCTTGGGCTCCTTGTTCTCCTGTTGCGCCTTGCGCTATCTGTTCCTCTGGTGGGTGTCTACCTTGGCGGGTGGATCACGAGGAGAAGCAGAGGGCGTCGGGCAATCGCGCTGTCGCTTGAAGGTGGCGGCCGTCGAGGGTTTGAATCGTGACGCTTTCCATCCATGGCCAATATTCCTCCATGACGTGGAGGTCGAGGGATTTGGTCCAGGGAAGAAGGTCAGCAAGGTCGCGGGGCCAAGCGATGCCAAGCGTGTTGAGTACCTCGGCAGCGTACCGAGTCCATCGATCACGTTTTTTCACACAAGTTCACGGGCTTGAGTTGCAACGTCAGCGGTCGGCACAGTCGCCGGACGGGTCGTCACAAAGAGGCCCGGGATCGGACTGGAGTCATCATATGCAAAGTGCGGGGTGGTACACCAGCAGCGGTGGTTGATCGCAGGATCCTTCCTCCCGACGATGTCAAAGGGGACTCATTGCTCGTGGGTGACGGGGATGGTGCGGTCGTCCGAGGACGGGCAGCGCCTGTCTCCGTCGAAGGGGAGGGCGTCGCGGTCACAATCGTCGTGCTGGATGATGAACTCGATGACGAACTCGAGGACGAGCTCGATGATGAACTCGATGACGAACTGATAGGAGCCGTAGTCACAGTTGCTTCTGTCTCGGAGGCTCCACCTCGGTCCTCCGCGGAGGGGCTTGAACCGGCAGCGGGCAGGGGGTTCAGCGTGATGCGGCTACCTTGTAACGTTGTGGTCAGCGGGATGCGAGACGTTGGACGTACGGGTGTCAAGGTGGTAGGTGCTGAACCTGACGAGCCAGTCGGGGCGTTCGACGGGGTAGTTGTCGTCTGCGTCGGGAAGGCCGGCGTAGGTCCTAGGGGGCCGCTCAACGGTCGAAGTGGCGACGTGAAGGCTGGATCCGACAGGGACAGAGTGCGACTGACCAGTGGCACGGGGCGCGCTGCAAGGAGTGATCCCAGTGATGGAAGCGGTTCACGCCGGGGCAGGGTTGTAGCTCCACTCGCTAGGCTACCATGGCGGGCAAATGGATCGACTGGTGTCATTGGAGGTACCCGACTGATGGGAGCCGATGCTATTGCACTAGCCGGCATCGCAACTGGAGTAAAGGCAGTCGTTGGAGTTGCCAGGGGACGATGCTGCAGTAGGCAGTGGGGCAGCTGGGTTGGTGGGGCTCGCCGATGGGTGACTCGGTGATGTAGGTCCCAAAGGGATGCTTTCCAAAGCCGCTGTTGGAGTCATAATAGTCAGGCTCGATGGGGGGCACGGTGATGGGAGTGCTTGTAGGAGTAGGAAGTACCAATCCTGAAAGTGATCCAGGCGCCCCAGGGATCGAAGTTGAAACAGGCAAATAGTTAAAAAAAATTCCTCAAGAGGAATGATAGTACCCAGTTGGTTCCAGAGAGCTTCGTGCTATGCCGCAGAGCCTGTAGGTCCCAGGTACTCCTGGTAGATGTCGTGGGCTGTCACGTAGGAGTTACACATCAACTTAAGGGCAGGTGTCGGTACCAAGGGAAGGTGAAGCAAATTAGTTTGCTTATCTTTTACTGCCTTGAGTAGGCGGTGAACAGATCTTCTCGGAAATGCGTTGACTGCGTCCAGGAGAGGTCCGTAGTGAGAGGATTGACTTCTCTTCTTCAACTTCCTTCAGGAATTTCTTCTCAGAGGGCAGGAGACCATGGTGGACGCCCAGGATGGTGAACGGATCCAGACATTTCCTCTTGTGCTCTCGAAGGCGCGACAGTGGATCGTTATGACGTAAATTGGCGAACATGGCAGGTTACCAGGAGCAAGCCATGCAGTGTTGGTACACTTGTAGAGCGCCATGAGCAGCAGAGGGTGATCTTGCTGGGTGATAAGGGGGTGACCCTAACACACAAAACCAGACACATACTGTGTTAGTTTACTGCATAGACTGTAGAAGAGCAGAGACACGACACAAAAGTGCAAAGACAGGTGAACGATCTGCATCACATATGTGTTTTTGATGACCTCTGATCTCCTGCGTTCGTTGAGCAGTACCTTCCTTGTAGGAGGTGCTTTCAAATCGATCTGTCGACAGAGCACACATAACTCTGTGTGTGCAGTTTCCACTTGAAAGAAAAATTCGAATTGTGAGTTTGGATACAACCCCAAGGGATAAATACACAACGAACTCTTATTAACAGTCTCTATGGCTGCATTAAGTCCTGACTCCTGAGAGCAGATGAAATATCAGTAAATAGCAGAGAGGTCCGAGACTTCGTTTATTTACGTAGATTTCTACTTGTTTGCAGACTGGGGTCGCAAAGTACGGTCACGACTGAACGTAGATTGTGAGGATGGTTGGTGAGCTCGCGTAACTTGAAACAGCTGTAAAGCACTTGAAGGATGGCTTCAAGTCCGATTTATAATTTCAAGTGTCCGAAATTTGCATTTGGAAAAAGTTTCCTCAGTTATAATGTAAAAAGTAAGGGGGGTTTTAATAAGTATTCGTGAGCCGATAAGGACTGTTGCCAGAGCCTCATCTGCCTCCAGGTGTTGGCTCCGAAACCGGGTCTTAACCCCCAAATTAGAGAGAACCGAATCCGAGGACCGGAACCTTCAAAAGAGGAAAGACATGTGGCAGAGCACGACTGGCCGAACACATGAGGGCAGCCTTCTGTGTGAAAGGGTAGTTTCACGACAGTCGAGGGGGTAGATACTCCAGTGATGTTGGTTAGTTGGTTCGTTGGACACACGTTGGTCGTGGGTTCGCTTGCGCGTTGGGTACTCGTTGGTACTGCACGTTGTAGGGCTCGTTGGTTCTTCGTTGGTTATACGTTTAGTCGTTGGCAGTGGTGGATGTGATTCTGGTTTTGATTTGGTCGTTGATGGTATGATTTGGGTTTGATTTTTTTTCCCCTTCCTTCTTCCTCCTTCCCCTCCCGGGTAGATTTTGGTAATGTAGCGAATTTCCTAGGAATCGAGGTGCGACCAATCACTGTAATTGCACTTGGTCAGGTGCGACGCTGGAGTGAGACTGTTATTTGGGGTTTCCAGCTTGGGGAGTAAGGGGGATCGCGGGTTTCGGGTATGCATGCATTAATTTCCAAATCATGAGGATGTGGTCATGGCAGAGCTCAGTGAGGTCGCGGTATATTGCGGTGGCTTGATGAGCGAGATCTGTCTTCTGGTCGTAAGTTGAAGGGACCAAGTTGCTAACCTAAAATGGGGATTTGGCAGAGACTAGGCCGAAGTGGGGCTCCGGGGATAGATCTCTGGAGTCCCTGTCTAGGTTTTGCACTTTGCTCCGACAAGTTGTATTGCAGATCGAGGAGTTTTTCCTGCAGCCTTGGCATCAGGGTAGATGTTTGATTGCCAGGTTAGATGCCGAGCCGTGGGTGCGGAACAGCACGAGCAGCGGGGGCTGCTAGGTAAGGTCGCTGCTAATCTGATTGTCTAGTCACCGTAGCGGGGTAGTACCTTGGTGGTAGGTGACAAGATAAGGCATTGGGTAGATGTTTTTGTGGTCGGGGACAGGATCTAGGGGGTGTTGGTGGGTTCTCGGATAAGACCATGAAGTGCGGTCTGGGTCACCGTTCCTGATAACTAGTCCAGGGTTAGGTGGACATCTTATCTGGGCCGGTGACCGGGACCGTATGATGGGTCGGACCAGCAGACCTGATCCGAGTTCCTGTTCACGGGTGTCTCGAGGCTAGTTTTGTTGTTCCAAGTCTCTAAGGGGGTTTATCGCGAGACAGTTAAGGTCTGCGGACCTGGCCCTGAGAACGTACATTCCTGATCATCTCCTGGTCAGGACTGGGCGGTCTTGGGATTCGGGTCCGTGGGCCCAGCTGTTATGGTGTCCTCCGAGGTCGAGATAAGATGTAAAGGATGTCTGGTTTTGTCTTGGTTGTCTGAGGGGGGGCCTACTCCATTGTGTCTTACAGGGGACTCTAGGCTGGACTAGTGTTGGTCCCATCCAGACCCAGTATTACCCTGGCTGCACTATTGGGTCTGTTAGGGGCCTATCGTTACAGTCCGCCAGTGATCCGCCTTGGGGTTAGGACGCGATGTAGCTCTCTGTCTTTACGGGGGATGGTGTGGAGCCCTTGATCCGCTATCTCGTTGACTATTGTATTATATATATATCTCTCTGAGTCTCGTCCGAGCAAGAGAGGGGTGTAGTGAGACGGTGGGACCCAGGGTGCGAAAAAGAGAAAAAAAACGAGGGTTGCAGCGAACGAGCGGGGTATAGGACGCAATGCAGTATAGTAAAGTGCAGAGCATTCTTGGCTATCAGTCTGACTTCGTGGTTTGCATGCGTAATACGCCCCGCGAGGGGACGCAAGTGACCCTTCCTTCTCCCCGCAAGGACGACAAATAGTCAAGTCAGACTTCCTTCATTTCAGCATCCTCCTTCCTCTCTCTTCTTTTCTTCTTCTTTCCCTTCAAGGTCTTTCATTTCTTTTATTTCCAACCTTTTCTTTTCTTCTTCTATCTCATCCCTTTTCTTCTTTTCCTTTTCTTCCTGCTCGTGTATCAGGTCATATTTTTTTTTGTAAGTTGTCTTGTATCTGGTTGCGGTTCTCATATTCAAGACGGTTGAAGTCGGATGCAACCACTTTCTCGCGGGCTTTTCGTTTTGTAGGAGTGGTTGCTGTCATCTTCCCATATATTTCAAAAATAGTTTAACAATTTGAAGTGTTGAAAGGTCATTCGTTTTCTTTCCAAAGTTTAGATATGCTCGTTTGCCTTTTACTTTAATATATGGTCTGCCATCTTTGGTTCTGTATATCCTCGGCGGTCGTTGTTTAAGTTTCTTCTTTGTCTTCATAGTATATTGTTAGCGAAAAAAATTAATGTAAGATTTTACATTGAAGGTTTACCGAAATTTGACTGCTCCTCCTCGTTGCTTGACGTAGCCTTGTTTCGCCGCCGCCCTCGCTACACGGTCCGCATAAGGCACTCCGACATCGCTAAGAAAAGTAGCACCCTTTGAAACCAATTTATTCTTTCTAATAAAACTATTAGCATCCAATATAGCTTGTCCGACTTTTTTCCAGTTCACTTTACCTCCTGTTTGTTTCTTTTTCCCCTTCTTCTTTCTTCCTCCTGCTAAACTTGGGTTTGAAAGGGCTCGCCCTTTCTGTGGCATACTGACTGGTGAAGGGTTGATTTCGATGTTCTATCCCGCTGGTTGTGAAATAATCACTGGTGAAACTGGCATCTATATTGTATAGAAAAAAATAATTAAATTAAATCATAAAAATCGTTTATTGAAATTTTGCCTCAGTTCGTCCGATACCGCATCCACATACAAAAAGTTAAACCGTTCCTTGGTAGCCTCGTGATATTTTTCAATGAAGTATTCAAGGTCGTAGCCGAGGTCTAAATGTTTATACACAAGCTCAATTTTATCAACACTCTGACCAGGAAAAATAAGAAGGTAGTCTAATTGTTTAATGGTCTCAGGCCGTAAGTCGTTTGGGTATTGCGAACTCATAATCACCTTTGACTTGTAATGTCTATTTTTTTTCAACAGGTCGCTCACGGACTTATCTCTCAACCCGCTACCCAAATCATCAAGGACAAACACGACTTCTGGTGTAATGTATTTGCTCGGTCTTTCTGCGGGTGCTTGTCCCTGCTTCTTCTCCTCTTTTCCAAAATAAAGAAACTTCGGCTTTTCTACTTCACCTTTTCCATCCTGTACAATCTCGCCTTCTTCTTGCTCTTCGTCTGGCTTATTGAGCTTGTCTAACTCGTAATCAATCACACTGTACCCATCCGTTTTCAAATATGTATATATCGCCATCGGGTTTCCCTTCTTCTTGAAGTGCTTAACCATTTCTTTGTAGATGTGGTCCTTGTGTATTGTGCTGGCAATAATAACAATACGGGTCTTTCTGTCAGTTGTTCGTTTCAGGATTTCAAACAGTGCGGTCGTCTTGCCACTCTTCTTGCGAGCGAGAAGAAAAATATTAGCGAACGGTTCATCAAATAACTTAGATCCTTTTACCAACTTGTCGCCATCTCCGTTTTGCTTAACTGGTTTAACTCGTATATCATTAATTTTTTCCATCGCTCTATATGAACCTTTTTAAAGAATGCTTCACCAAAAATCAGAAAAATGCGGGTTGTAGGGTGTCCCTACTTTTATTAACCGAGAAATTCTAAACAAATAACAATTCTTCCAGCTAGCGGTTCAGTCTCAATATTACCATTGTCCGTTTGAAGCACTTTAAAACTGTATTGCCCGTCGGTCCAGCCTACTATCCCTAAGTTGTAGCTGAGATTGGAAATGTTTGCGGTGTTGCTGTAGGCGAATGTGCCGATAATCCCAACTCGGTCCATATGAAAGATTTTTGTTTTCGCTTCCGTATTATTCATATAGTGGATAAACTTAACATTCATTCTAGTTGGTGTAAAGTTCATTTGAATGTTTTTGTCAAATGTCTTGCTATCGTTGACAAAATCATTACTCAGAAAAATAATCTTTTGGTATTTATAGTCCATCATGATGCACTCTATACTACTACTCATAAACTTTTTATTAATTAATATTTCTGCTCGGACCGCCTGCGACTTTTATAGCAGATACAGTGTTTAAAAAAAATGAAAGCTGTGTGTGGTGTATTCAAAAAGGAATAGAAACAAAATTTCAATGTGTGTATAAGCCGATGAGTGATTGGTGTGTTAGTTATGATGAAGTTATTCCTTTAATATGCTCAAATGATGCTTCGTGGTATAAAACTCAGGTATGTGAATGTTCACTTCTTTGAACTAGAAGGCGATGGAAGGCAAATGCCAATCAATAGTGTTAAAATACCTACATAAGTGTTAGCAACCTCACAAGGTAAGTTCTTTTCAGACAGCCTCACGATACAAAGGGTTATAATTGCGATAATGATACCCATTTGAAATAAGTATTTAATAAGTCTGCTGTCGGTTTTTCGCTTAGTCAAACAGCAATCCCAGCTGTCCTCGTATTCGTGGTCTAATTTTTGTTTCTTCCTGGTTAATTTGAACATCTAAGACCCTATTTTTCAACTCTGGTGTCAGGTCTTCCGTCTCCATGATTGGTGGTGGTGGGTGTAATCTAGGGGGCATTGGTAAATACTTCCGCTCCGATTTCTGCTAATTGGTTTGCTTGGTCTTGTAATATATTAAGTAAAAGTTTATTTTCTTTTTCTAAATTAATCACCTTTTCCGATAACTCCTGTGTCGCCTTAACTATTAGTGCTATAAATTCAGCATAATTTAATCCGTAATCGTGCCCTTCGAGCATTTCTCCTTCGGGAATTTCTTTGCAACATTTTTCAAAACCTCCTATACAATATTTCTTTTCTTCGCATAATAATTCTATGTCTTGGGCCATAAATCCGTGTCTTCTTTTTTCTTTTTTTTCATATGGTTTCAATTTCATAATTAGGTCTAAACCTTCGCATTCTTTAATATCTGTTTTAAGATTTTCATCAGAAGTTTGGATTGAGCCAGTATAAGACCACACAGCAGTCCATCTATAACCTGATTGTCCTAATGCGAATTGGTTGTCGCTATCTGGTCTAAGATAGGAAAATTGACCACCATATGAGTGAAAAAACATTTCAAGCGCTCTGTTATATGCGCCTCTGATTGTAAAAGTGGAAACACCCGCATTATCATTATTTAAAAAGTTATTGTGCCGTTTGGACCATTACCACTCGCACTACTATCTTTGTTAATCGCATAAAACTCAAGGGCATTACTATTGGTATTTACTCTATACATTCTTATAAATTCCCTGGAAGAGTTGTTGAATGTGCTCTTAAATTCTGTGTTATTGATTCTGAATAATTCATTTGCAACACCATAATAAAATGTATGATTACCACTCGAACCATCAACATTGTGGATTAATAACGAACCAGCAATACCTAAACCATAAAATGCTGTTGTGGAACCTGTTCCATTATCCCATAAAACCAGTTTATTGTTTGCTAGCGCACTTCTATCTGCAAATATTTTTTTACCAGCTCCGACTACTATGTTATCACTCGTTGTTAATGTGGTTGTTAATATACCTGCATTCGCCGTTATCGCCCCACTCGCTGTTATTGCCTTTGTTGCTAATAGGCCCGATGTGCTATTGATGTCCATTGCGGTATTAAAGGTTATATTGTTTCCTACAGTTACTCCTGACACATACTAAAAAAGGAGATAGTGCCCTTAGATATCATAAAACTTGAAGTAGCAGAACTTGACTTATCATTAGATGCTCCGTCCCAATAACAATCAAATTTCAATGCTACATTGCTATGTCTATTGCTAATTAATTGGAAAATTGGATAAGTGGGGTCAGATGTTGTAACTGTTTGTATATGCGGCCCTGCTACTTGCAGCTCCGTATAACTCTAATCCTCCTGTATATCCTACTCCTTTTGTGGTTCTTCCTATGATTAATATTTGTCTTGTGCTATTGTTATTTTGTCACTTGCTGCTAATGTTATTGTAGTCATGCCAGTAGTTGAAGTAATAGATGTTCCTGTTATTGTTCCAGCACTTGTTATGTTGTTTGAATGCATATCTAAGGCGCCATAAAACCGCATACCACCAGCATTGTTAAAACGGACAATGTCAGATGAAGAACTTTTATTATCCAAAAGTTTTGAAATATAAAGTCCCGCCCCTTTTACTACATCGTATGCTACATTCATGAATACATAACCTCTTTGGTCCGCGGTTCCGCTTGAATCTGTGTTTAGAGTAAATAAGAAAGACTGATAATCACCCGTTGTCTGTGAAAAGAATATATCTCCTCCATCTTGGTTTAATATCCGCGATCCATTAAATGTAATATTTCCACCATTAATGATTGTACAATTATTAAAATCGGCAGTGTTTGTTAGAGTTAGATATTTTATCACAGTGCTCGCCCCATTGAATGTTTTACTTCCTGTTATTGTTTGGTCTGTTGTTAGTTTCACACAATTGTCATCCAGATATTGCCTACTTACCGCTTCATTCGCATTTTGTGGTGCTCCTAGATTAACAATCCGACTACTATTACTATCTAAGCGTAGCATTAAACCACGAAACAATCGCCCCATCAATAATAAAACTTTCTTTTTTGCTGAAATTTCAAAATTGTGATATTTGTTCGTGTTCATATTCAAACAAGCAATAGCCCCGATATCATTTGTAGAATTGAAAGCAATAAATGTGCCCTTTGTTGTTGAATTTATGGAATTTCCAGTTATTTCAATGGCACTGCTATATGTCTTAATTCCTGCTATGGTTTGGTTTCCTGTTAGTTTTACGAAATTATCATCTACATAACCATTGTTTGCTCCATCTGTTGATATTGAAGGAGTTGCTAAATTTGTAATTTTGTTGTTATTCAAACTTAATGTTGTTCCAGATAAGGTCGCGCTTGAATTATCGCCTGAATATAACTCTACATACGAACCAGTTATTTGTATCGGATAATAAGTCACTGTTGCTGTTTTCTGTGCTGCAATCATTCCTATTTTTGCGTCGAAGGCTATGCCAATACCATCAAAAGAAGTAGGATTGGATGAACCACTTACTTCTAAAGTTGATGTAAATTTTTTATTGCCTCCTATAGTTTGGTCTCCTGTCGTTTCAACCGCCGAACCATCAAGAACAGAAACATCGACGCCATCAACCAAATTAACATTCGTTATATTTTTATTTCCCATATTTAATGCTCCTGTCTTACTGGCAATGCCGTCTAATCTAAGAAAAGGTGAATTTGTGTTCCTCCATTGTCCCGTACTATAAATGAGCAGTTGATTGTCTGATGGTGTGCCTGTTATTAATACATCGTTGTGTGTATCAATACTACCATCGGCTGACACTTTCGCCTTGTTCGCATCGTGCTGCGTTATCCAAGTTGTGGCAGACCTGCCATTTAGTTGATTTACATTTGTTATATTTTGCGATTCATATCAAGACCAGCATTCGCATTTATTACATTGCTGAATGTTTTGGTTCCTCCTATGGTTTGATCGCCTGTGGTTTTAACTGCCGAACTATCAAGAACAGAAACATCAATGTTGTCAACAAGATTTACATTTGTTATGCTCTGCCCTCCCATGTTTAATGCTCCTGCCATACTGGCAGTGCCATCTAATCTCAGAAAGGGCGATGCTGTGTTTCTCCATTGGCCCGTGCTATAAATGAGCAGTTGATTATCTGTCGGTGTGCCTGTTATTGTTACATCGCTGTGTGTATTAATTGAACCATCCGCGGACACTTTATCATTATTCGCCTCGTGTTCTGTTATCCAAGTATCAACATCTTTTGTATTTAGTAAATTAACTCCTGTTATATTCAAATACCCGCCCATATTAATGTTGCTGAATTCATCAACATTTATCGAAAATGTTTTATTTACCCAGTCGACCGTGTTGTATGTGAGATAACTATTAGGTGCTATTGGTGCTGTTACTACTACATCAGAAATTGTGTCAATTGAACCGGCTGTATTCCTCCATTTGCCGTCTACATCACTGTATGTTAAGTATTGCCTGACCACTGGTGAATATATGTTAGTGTCTATCAGATTATATAGACTGGTTTGATGAGGATTAGATGTATTGCTTCTGTGTTGAGTTGAGGCTTTAACCTCGTCGTTGTCCCTCACTCGTTGTTCTGTATAGTATAAATTTTTCCTTCTTGATGTCTCCTGTGCTTTTGGTAGCCAGTCTCGCATCAAATCGGCCATCGGTATAATAAAGATTTATCGGGTCGGCATCTTCTGGCACTCTGTCTGTGTTTAAGCCGATAATATTAGTGTTCGTTAAGTCTAAGTTGGCTATATTGAGTGAGTCCACTGCTAACTCATTAAGGCCTAACAAACTTTTGAATTGCGACATAGAAGGAGCTTTTTTTCAAAAACCTCCTACAACCTCAAAAATGTATTTTACTGTGCGGAGTTATAGAGGTGGCAGTCTCTATGTATATATTTTGGATAATAATTAATCTGATTAAAAATTATTTTTGGTTAAATATACAACCGAAAATGCCGAGAGGTAATAGAGAGATTGCCATAAAGAATCTTGAAAAAGCAACCATAATGAAGAAGCAATATGCGAGGCAGAGAAAGATTGAGAGTGCAAAGGAATTACTCGCGGAGGAAGAGAGTAAGAATGTAAAAGAAATGACTGAGGATGAAAAGATGGACCACGTGGCTAAGAAGCAGTTGGCGAAAGATATGATAGATTGCAGGGACTGCGAGCCGATTGAGGAAAGCAGTGAAAGTGAAGAAGAGGTCGAACACGACTTCGTTGACATTGTCGCCCGACGGGTAGCGGGTATGAAATTGAAGACTAAACAGAAGAAGGCGAAGAAAGTGGTAAAAAAACAACTAGAAGAAAGCGATGACAGCGAAAGCTCTGAGGAAGAAGAGGAAGAGCCTAAGCCTAAGAAAGGTGGTAAGAAATCCAGCAGTGTTAGTGTTGATGTTTACAATCAACAACCCGAGAAACCAAAAAAAAGAAAATAATGATACATCTAAAATTTTTCTCAAGTTCTAATATAATGAGACAGATAAAACATTTACCGCTCGATGTCGTTTACACATTATGGACTGTCTATATAATCATCGTGAGTATGACTTCAATAGTTGCTATGTGTGTGGATTAATTCTGTGTTTAGCTAATAGACAGATTACAGCGATTGACGATACATTCGACCGATTTTATACTTATGAATTCTGTTCTAATTATTGTTTTGAACTCGAAAAAAAAGAAAGATTAATATATAGAGACAAAACATTAGGTGCCATTAAGTATTAGAACTATCGGAGGTGATGGATCACAAACATAGCAATGCATCTACACAAAATAGTGAAACTAAAGGTGTTGAAGACGATGATGAACTTGAGAAACAGAAAATTGAAGAGGCTTCTGAAATACACCATCAATCTAAAACACCTAAAAAATGGAATACTATACTAGCTCCTGAGCCTGAACCAGTAAGCCAAGTGTTCATTGACTTAATGGATATGTCTAAAATAGCTACTAAGAAAGGAAACAAAAACTACAATTTTGGTTTAGTGATGATTGATGTTTATTCTCGTTGTGGTTGGATTGAACCGATCAAAAATAAAACAACCAGTGAAGTATTAGAAGGATTAAAGAAAATGCCCAAACATAAAAGAATTACATCTACTTTAAAGACAACGGAATTGAACATGCAACGAACGAAGTTGGCGACCACCGAACTATGGGAATAGCAGATAGATTATTGGAACAATAAGGAACGATTTAAATTTTATATGGGAAGTTAATGATAATTTCATTTGGGTTCCTTACATTTATAAAATTGTCAATAATTACAACAATACATACCATAATACAATAAAAGCTACACCTATGGAAGTCTATGATGGTAAAAAGAAAAATGATCAAGAAATATATAGAGCCGGTATTATTAATAAATTCCATCAGGGCTCAACAGTCAGAAAAGAACTAGAAAGAACTGTTTTTAGTAAAGGCGACGTTCAATATTCTAAAAAGGTATACACTGTGAAAGGCCGGAAAGGTTTCAAGTTGATTTTAAGTTCGGATGAGATTGTAAGTCCTCAACAATAATTAAAATCTAAAATGAACGAACAACCGGACGAAGTTAAACCTTAATTAGCTGAAAAAGTTCAAGGAAGCAACTAAAGAAAAGAAGACAGGCCACTTATTAAAGTCATTGGATATAAAACCGGAGAATATCCGTAGTAGTGCCCGGATTAAAAAGAAAAAGAGATAATGGATTTATAATTTATCATAAGTATTGTTAGTGCCTCAGTTTTCTTTGGCTGGAGCTTGGATTGCGGCTGCGGCTGCGACTCCATCAGCTGGGGCTTGGGCTTGAGCATTGTTGGCTGGTGCTGGTGGTGCATGCATTCCGTCATCCCTTTGTAGATTACATCGACATTCTCGCCCTTTGTAATAGAGTTTGCATTTTCAAGAGATTTGAAAACCTCGTAGCGCACATCTTCAAAGAGAACAACCCTGAAATCAAATGCTTTAGTTTCATTTTTGTAAGTTTTGAAAATCGCCCTATGCGCTATCTTTCCAGCTTGCAATGCCTGCGTATCATCATCGTCGTAAAGGTATGCTTTGTTCGAACTTTGCAGAAACAGCACATTAATTTCACCCCTTTCTCTGACTTGCTTTGGCGATCTTGCTTTTCTCTTTCCTCCTTTTTTAGTTCCTTTTTTACCCCTAGCCTCATCGCAGCCATAGCTCCAACTATTTCAGCCATCTAAAACATATAAGACATAAACAAACAAAAAAATTGTAAACTTACCTCTTGCTTCTTCCATGGCTTTCAGCAACCTACATACACACATATAGGAGGGACAACTATATGATATGTATGTAGGAGTAGTTTAAAGTCGACGTCGTGCTCAGGACTTTACATAAAATTCAGTTATCTATACGCTTTATTCATATTTCTATCACCCTCTTTCTCGTGAGATTGATAATCCATCACCATCAATGTCGACAAACATTCGCTGGGGTTTGTTTTCCATTAATACTTCATAGTATTGCTTTTGTTCATCAGGTGTTTTTTCAATTAATTCAATGAAATCCTCTTGAGATGAAACAGTCGTGAATTGTTTATTTCCCCACTTAATGAGAACCGCATCCTGTGTTTTATCTCTCAGTGCTTCTTCTTGTTTGTAGTACCATTGATTATCGGTCAGTGTCGGTGCGGTCATGTTATATAATCGCTCAGAACTTTTTATAAAAATAAATTAATTATTCTATATATCCATATATAGTGTTGTCCTTAACAGGAAATTAGAATTTTTTATATATCGTTATGACAAAAAAAAACTTGTTTCTTTTCTTACTTATTCAAGCACTCGCATTTACTAAATCCTTTGTATTGTCCACAATGGTCCGAGTCGCAATGCTTCAATCTATTTATTAAGCAGGCTTTGTGATAATACTTGTCTCTGTTTGGATACCTTTCCACTATCTTTTTTGGAATTGCCCTGTTGCTGTTACAATAACAGCAGAATTTAATGTTCGGATTATCAATAGTACGAATGAGCAATGAGAGAGCTTCGTTCATTTGGCTGTTCTTAAACCGCTTGATACATTCAGAGCCCAGCATCATTTCTCTTCCGTTTTTTACATTTTTTACGATGTAATTTTTTGTAATCTCGTGTGAGCAACAACAATATTGTTCTTCTCGGAGGCTTTTTCTATACTTTCCATAAGTTTCCAGTCGGCAGTGTTCCACTTTCCATCGGGCGATAGAAACGAAACAGCATTGACTAGATTGAGAAAATAACTTCCATTCACATAATCTAAATGGAGTTGTAAGTCGTCATATGTCCAATACGATCGGCGGTGAGAGGTGTCCATGGTTTATATAATAGTGTATATATTTTTATATATAAAATAAATTATATATTGTTTAATATACTATTACGAAAAGCCCTTAATTCAAGCAATTCCGCTTTTTGTTTTTCATACTTCTCCTTCCGCAATAATTTAATCCTCTCTTGATTCTTATAATAGTATGCCTTCGCATTTTCCCTATTCTTATCAGGATGAGCCTTCAAAAATGCTTTTGCCCTTTCCCTTCTCCGTTGAACGATTTCTTCCTTAGTGAACTGAGGTGTCCTCGGCATTATGTCTCTTATATATAATTATATTATTTTAATTATTTTAAATAATAAATCAGCAATAGACCACGACAAAATACTAAAATGTCGTTAAAAACCACTTGGACACCTGAGAGTGATATTAAGCAGGCTAAGTGAGACGATTCGTTTTAGTATTAATAGTGTCCAACCTGTCCAAGTCCAACCCTCTTTTTTTGAAATTTTTTTGTGTGTCCAAAAAAATGGGGGGACAGGAAGAAAAATTTACTTTTTTAAAAAAAAGGTTGGACAGGTTGGACACTATAAAATATGTGTAATAGGAAGAAGAATTATATATAAAATACCGAAATTTAATAATAAAAAAGTGTCCAACCTTTAAAAAACAAGGTTGGACAGGACTTGGACAGGTTGGACACCCCTTAGGAGAAGGTATTTTCACTCACCCTGCTCTTATATTCACCAAAAAAAAAGCAGAGGTAATATTAGATTTATAAGCAAAAAAAAAGGTATGATGTACGACATGTAAAATCATCAACCAGAATTGAACTGGCGATCCCAATTTTCACGAGCCGTGTTTACTAACCATTTAGCATGTCGTACAACTGCCTGCTAATTTGTTGAAAAATAAAGTATTTGACTCATTATTTTTTGTTTTGGAATTTTATTACATCAAATTCTGGAAAATTCTATTTCCGCGAATATGTCTCTACAACACCCCAACACGGCGGTGTTGGTGTGTTTTTAGGCTAAAAACAGAAAATCAGAATTCTGTCTGGACAGGTTTTCGGAAACATGTCTCTAATTCCGCGAGAAAATAAAACTAAAAATGAATGGATTGAGGAATTTGAGATACGAAAGCCTGGAGTAGATAGGCTCAAGAAAGATAAAATAAGATGTGAAAAAAGAATTTCAAAAGCGGATAAAGAAATCGCTCTTCTAATGGAAAAGAAACAGCCTGACATAGTCAAGGTTGATGCTATTAATGATATGTTGAAGCGACTAAGTATTGAAAATGATGAAGTGGAGGAGGATAGACTTTTTAGAATGAGACAAAAGAAATTGGAAAAAAAAATAAACAAAGAACGGGATAATTTTTATAAATGGAAAAAGGATAATAGTGGACAACTTTCCGCCATTGTTCTTAATAATATTCTCGCTGGTATTGAGAAAGAGTATTTATCATTCAATGCTTCTCTCAATAAATATTCAAGTGATGGGATTAACGAAAACGGGAATTCTGGAATAAATAGCGAATATGTGAATTCTGGTATAAGTAGCGAATATGCGAATTCTGGTGTAAGTAGCAAAAACAATAGGAATATGTACAGAGTCTACAGAACCGAGAATGCCGATAGCAACTCGGAATAAAAAGACTTAGTACAATATTTGGTTTTTTTTAAAAACCAGGGGTTTAAAACCCCACTTTCCTTCAAAGAAATTTTCACTACACACACTTTTGTGTGTGTAGACAATGGAAGAGCTGAACCAAGTCGCTGACGAAGTCGGCGACCTAAACATCGCTCCTGCTCCTGATGGTAAGTCCAAATTCTATCGTTTCTTTTTTACTAAAATGAATGTGGTTGTAGGAGTCTGGAAGCCTTGGAGCGAAGTTGAAAAAAAGGCTCCAGCAGAAATGAAAAAACCTCACTTCGTTCGTGTGTCTGCGGGTTTTGCTCGCATCGGTTTGGAGGAACTGACTGCCTTCGAAGCCGAGAGCAAGTTTTACACCCGCAGGCCTTCCGAACGAAATGAAAATTACTTATTTGGATGGATAGACCTAGATCAAACCGTAAAAAATCCGAAAAAGAAAACTTTCTTTCTCGCTTCCCTCAAGGTTGGAGAGGAAGAAGATGAGGAGGAAATCCTCGTCTTTCCTTCCCTCTCCGCGGTAGTGAAAAGAGTTGGTGATGAGGAGCTCATCAACTGGATTATCCCCATTTCTTAAAAACCTTATTATTATTAAATAATAGGGGTTGACTGTGTTATTCATCCTCCCCCCCCCCCCCTTCTCCCATTTTTTGTGGTGTGATCATTTATGTTGGATAGACATGTCCATTCGTACATTAAATACAAGCACAGAAAAAACAGAAAAACACACATACGACACATACAACAACCCGCCCTATTATAAAAATATGTCATTTTACAAAAACAAAAATAACAACAATAAATACAAAGGCTTATTTTGTCATTTTGTCGTTATGAGACTACATAACATTTAATAAATTCCTCACTGAATAAAGATATATATTTCCTCGTGTGTTATGTAGTCTCATAACGACAAAATGACAAAATAAGCCTTTGTATTTATTGTTGTTATTTTTGTTTTTGTAAAATGACATATTTTTATAATAGGGCGGGTTGTTGTATGTGTCGTATGTGTGTTTTTCTGTTTTTTCTGTGCTTGTATTTAATGTATGAATGGACATGTCTATCCAACATAAATGATATATATATGTATATATATATATAAGTTGATTGATAGCGTCGAAGGTTACTTCAAATTTAATCATAAAGTGGCTGCATATATTATATTAATATCATGAGGTGATTTGCAGTGCGGTGCCGAAATCCACAAATGTAGCTCAGATTTCAAATTTTTGATCATTATTTTCTATAACATATTTAAGTCACATCCAGACTCCATAAGATATTACCTCGGACCTTCACATATCGATAGAGCATGTCTTGAAGTATTATTATAACATCCAGCTGATCTCATTATTAGAAGTTATGGTGAGAATGATGATTCATTCAGAATCCACAAATGTGAGACAGATCCACAAATGTTGCGCTCGCCCGGTTGAGTGTTATTATTAATGTCATCACTTGCCTTTCTCTACATAACGGAAGTGTGTTTCAGTGTTAATGTTCTTCAGACTCGTGACATAATTTAGCTTTTTGAATGATGATGCCACCGAATTTTCCCGGCTTGGAGATACTGTTGATGAAAAACAGTAAAATGAAAATTTCGAGAGTTTAAATTTCTTCGCACGTTTGATTTTTTTTCCCCCACTGCTTGAGCTCTGAAACAAGGCTCAAGTGCATTTAGCATCCTCCACGCAGACTGAGCACTAGATGGAGAGTGGACTCCTTCTGAATGTTGTCGGCCAGTGTTTTCCTGCAAAGATCAGACGCTGCTGGTCAGGGGGGATGCACTCCTTATCCCGGATCTTCTGCTTCACGTTCTCGATCGTATCGGAGGAGTCCACGTCAATGATGATGGTTTTCCCCGTCAGAGTCTTCACGAAGATCTGCATGCGCCGCTGCCACCACGAAGACGGAGCACCAGGTGGAGAGTAGACTCCTTCTGAATGTTGTAGTCGGCTAGTGTGCGGCCGTCCTCCAGCTGCTTGCCTGCAAAGATCAGACGCTGTTGATCAGAATGTCTTCCTTGTCCTGGATCTTCTGCTTGACGTTCTCGATGATGTCGGACGAGTCCACGTCCAAGGTGATGGTCTTGCCCGTCAGTGTCTTCACAAAGAGCTGCATGCAGCTACCACCGCGCAGACGGAGCACTAGGTGGAGAGTAGATTCTTTCTGGATGTTGTAGCTGGCCAGCGTACGACCGTCCTCAAACTGCTTCCCTGCGAAGATCAGACGCTGCTGGTCAGGGGGGATGCCTTCCTTGTCCTGGATCTTCTACTTCACGATCCCGGTGCTATCAGAAGACTCCACATTAAGGGTGATGGTGTTGCCAGTGAGTGTCTTGACAAAAATTTACATAGACATGGTTGTTAGCACTTTTTGCTTTTCCTGTAGTTTCTACAAGTAGTATAGTGGGCCACTTCGGCACACTTTTTCAGAGCAGACACCACCCGCCATAGAGACACACACCTGCCGGCACGCAGGGACAAAAAGGCAACGGACAGAAAAAGTGGAAATAGAAACAGCTAAAAACTCTTCAAAAAAATTGATGACTGTGGCAGATTTCTCGAAACCCAAAATCTGAAGAGTTCCAACATTTCTTGAAAAAGTTGTGGAGATTACCGTCGTTCTTTTCAAAAGCATTTCAATAGAAACAAAATAAAATACAATTTATCAGCCAATACTTCAACGCGACATATCGTTCGTTTCGTGCGATGTGTCTCTTCGCTTTTTTGCGCTGTCGTTCTTTTCTTGCGAACCATAAAACTTATTCATATTATATATTATATAAATTATGTCATTAAATCTTATTCCAAATAATGTAAAAGATAAATTTATTGGAAAGAACAGTACGAAATTAATAGATATAGTTTAAGCAAGCTAAAGGAAATGAAAATAAAGGTAGAAAAAGAGATTGAAAAAGATGAGATGATAATTGAGAATATGAAGAAAGAGTTGATGAACAAGAAGGAGAGACTAGATGCGATGAAAGAGACTATAGATGAAAAAGAAAAGGAGAGAGACGAGATAGAAGAAGACTTGATGGAGGATAGACGAAAGAAGTTGAAGAAAAGAAAGATTGAGAGTGAAATAAGATTGATGAAGCATTGGAAGAAGCAGAATAGAGGAATGATTGAGGCAGATGAGCTTGTTAAGATGGAAAGAATGATTGAAAAAGGAACGACATTTACAGAGGCATGTATGATGATGAAAAGATTAGATGAAATAGGTGTATGTTGAAGTTGTATTACCTTCTTCCGATACGATGAAAAAATTCTTTGATAATGAACCAGAAACAACAGAAGAATTTACACCCTTTAAAGAAAGTGATTTGAAGGAAACTGGTATCACAGAAATCAAGGCCAATGTAGGAGAAGAACTGGCAAAAAAAGAATTACCTGTTTTGGAAGCAAAAGAGGAGTCCACACCGCCAAAGGAAAAGAAAACACCGATTAAAGCAAAGCGGAATCCGCCCGAGAGCGGGTATAGTTGCTATGAAATAATAACGGCACATTTGAAAGTATCAAAAGACCCGTTTAACTTCTTGTGTATGAAAGTGGAAGACCGCACCATATTACAGGATGATATGAAGAAATGGCACGAGAGTAGATATGCTCACATACCACCAGACCAACGACCTATTCTTAAATATGGCAAGTTAGATTATAAGACATTTTTCCGCGATGTCTTATCTCAACACGAAGGGGAACTAACAACACTAAAGGATATGTATGACAGGTTTCATATGTAATCGGCGGTTAGTGCTATATCTCTCATCACATCAATATTAAAATATGATGGTTTAAAAGATACATAATCGGCTGATGCTGTTTTGTAATATACTTCCAATGTTATTGGAGCATCTGTCGCATATGTCAATAAAACCTCATTAGTCGTATTTCCAGAAATTCGTATTGTTGTATTATTGGTATCCGCGGGATTTGGACAAGTCATTAACCATATCATTTTCATTTGGACTCCATATCTTTGAATTAGCCATACACAATCAAAAGACTTATACTCAATAGCAGTCGTATAATTTAGAACTTCGCTGTAAAAGTCATCAACATTGGTTCCATCAGTTTTATGAAACCAGAACTGAAAGGTTCCAATTCCAGACGGGGCGGGTAAATTTAAAGACCCACGAAAAGCAACTTTAATAAAGTAACCATAACCTAAATTAGATATCGTTTTGTTTGCTACCATATCCGCCAGTACAAAGAGTAGTGAATGTGGAACTTTCCATCCACGATCTAAGATCAAGACCAACATAAGCATTTTGGATGTTTCTTGTTAATGTAGGAGTAGCAGTAACGGCGATAGTTTTAGTATCAATAGACTGCTGTTCCTGTGATTTTCCAAATATATTCATTTTTTAAGACTAAATATATATACTACAATATAAAATAATACAATTAAAATATGAACCATCTGGGCAATCCATGGACATATCATTTTTACGGCTCTGTCATAATGGATGAGGATTTAGAAATTGACGGTGTATTATACGGCGATCATATTGAAGCAAACTCAATCCCAGCAAGGACTGATGATATAACAATATCCTCGCGAAATAATAACTCTTCTTTGTTGATATCTGATACTGGTTATGTGTCAGTTAATAACGAATACGATTTACCAATAGCAGACGGTAAAGCAAATCAAGTATTAAAAACAGATGGGTTGGGCAATACTTCATTTGCTACATTATCTTCAAGTTATATAAGCGACTTTGAACTTGATAAATTAACGGATGTAGTCATAACTGCACCAATAGCGATGAATAGTTATCTAACATATAATTCAATAAACTGGGTAAATAAAACCTTTCCGATAAATGTTGATGAATTCGGCAACATTAATATGGGCGGGTATTTGAATATAACAGGAGTAAATTTGCTAAACACGATATTGGTTTCTTCAATCACAACAACCGATATATTTGATGATGCTTTTGACACACGGCTAGCGACTAAATCAACAACTGACATAAAAGAAGGAACTAATCTTTATTATACTGATGGACGATTTGATACAAGATTGTCTAACAAATCAACCTCTGACTTAAAAGAGGGCACTAATCTATATTATACTGATGGTAGGTTTGATGCTAGGCTTTTATTAAAAACAACCGCAGACTTAAAACAAGGCACCAATTTATACTATACAACAGCAAGAGCAAATACAGATTTTGATACAAGACTGGCGACCAAAAGCACAACCAATTTAGCAGAGGGCACTAACTTATACTATACCACGGCAAGAGCAAATACGGACTTTGACACGAGAATCGCGACGAAATCAATAGATGCTTTGAGTGACTGCCTAATAACAATACCCGCAGACAATCAATTGCTAATTTATAGCACAGGACAATGGCGAAATGTGGCACCGCCTTTTTTACGATTAGACGGGACAGCAAATATGACGGCAGGCTTAAATATGGGGGGATTTGCAATTACAAATGTCGGTAATGTTGATGGGATTGATGTTTCCGCCCTTGATACAGCAGTCGTTAAACTAACAGGCGACCAAACCATAGCAGGAACGAAAACATTTGGTGATAAATTAACACTCTCACAAGATAAACCATTAATTATGGGAACAACAAGAGGATTAGCGACAACACGGGAGGATTAGAGTTATACGGGACATCAGGTGTAGCAGGACCACACATACAAACATTTACGACTGCCGACCCTACTTATCCAGTTTTCCAATTAATCAGCAATGGACACAGCAATGTAGCATTGAAATTTGATTGTTATTGGGACGGAGCATCTAACGATAAGTCAAGTTTTGCTACTTCAAATTTTATGATAGCAAAAGGTACTAATCTTGTTTTTCAGTATGCTTCGGGAGTAGCCGTAGGAAATAACATAACATTTAATACCGCGATGGAAATCAATAGCACATCGGGCTTATTAACAACAAAGGCAATAACGGCCAGCGGATTAATAACGGCAAATGCGGGAGTATCTACAACCACTTTGACAACGAGCGATAATGTCATCGTAGGTGCTGGAAAAAGTGTGTTTATTAATAAAAATGATCTTTTGAATAATAAGTTAGTCTTATGGGACGGCGATGTGACTTCTACAACCGCTTTTCTCGGTTTTGGTGTTGCTAGTCAAACATTGATTTATAATGTTAATGCTTCAACAGATAGCCACGTATTTTATTATGGAGGGTCAAACGAATTATTAAGGGTCAGTAACACAGCAATTACGGCGACAAAATCAATAATAGCGAATGGAGGCTTAAATATGAATAGTCAAAATATAACGAATACAGGCTCATTAAATGGGCGGGTAGTATCTACTCTATTTAGTGAGCACGATGTGAATAAGGCCAAAGTGTCGGCGGATGGGTCAATAGATACACACAGCGATGTTATTATTACAACCCCCGCGAATGGTCAATTATTAACATACAACGGCACGAACTGGGTAAATTCAACGGGATCTCTTGCTTTTCTTGCTTTATCTGGTGGAACAATGACGGGCGATGTAAAATATGGGGCTTCTGCTTTTACTCTATACACAGCACCACAGGCAATGACTAGCAACAATTCAGGCGGTTTCATTGCTTCTGCTTCTGATGAATACAACCCCGCTTATTATGCTTTTAATGCTAGTCAAAACGACTATTGGACGACAGCCATATATTACAACGACACAACGGGAGTATCCCCCTGCTGGGGCAAGGCATGTCCATTGAACGGCACCTCCTCCCCCGTAGACCAGTGCCCTCCTCCGCCCCCCTGGGGTTCTCTACTGTCTACAAGGTCTACAAACAAGGCATGCGGGAGCACCTTCCCCAGCCGTCCGCCAAGTGGTTTAGCGATTTCAAGCAGTCTCGGGACGGGCTTCGGGGAGGCGCGCAGGCCTCTCTTGCCTTTGCGACGCTCAATACAATCTGGAGCGCTTCCATGGCACCAATGTCCTGTCGCTCACCTCGCACGTACGAAAACCACTTCTGGCTTTTCCACCACAAAAGGTGGTCCCCCCACTGCGCCACGGCTCTCCCAAGGAGCTCTCAACCAATGGTTAAGCCAGATGTTTCTCCTATCTCCCTCCTTCGGAGCTCAGCTTCACCTTCGATCCAGGAATCCATTGGCAGACAGGACCACCAAGGCGTTGGAATCCATTGTCCAGGACGGGAGTCTCATGCTCCTCACCTCCTGGCATGCACTCTCCTCCCCACGGGTTCTTCGCTATGTCCAGCGACGCCGCCCGCGGGTCCTCATTGTTCGGGCACAGGATATCAAGGGACGCATCCTGCTCCACCACACAGCCAACTTCAGGTCTGAGACTCCGGCGTGGGACCACGCGCCTCGGTTCATCGGCCCTCTCGGCATCTCCCTGCCCGCTGTTCGCTACAAACGCCTCAGAACGATCCTGCAGCTCACAATGCTCTTTATTGATGTCGGGGCCAGGGATGGTCTCCTGGAGCTTTCCATCCCGGAAGCGCCTTTTGGCCCTGAGGAGTTTTTTCGACCCGACTGGATCCTCGCAAAGGCCTCGGCCTGGATCGTTGTCGGCCTCATCCTTTGGAGTCCTCAGGAAAGTGACCCTCAGATGGATCCTCCGGAGGAGCAAGGGTTGCCAGGGGGAGATAGTGAGGACGAGGAGGACGCCATCACTGCATTGTCGCACCTCAGTAGGGAAGAGCGGCTTGTTCAATCTATCGCGTCTCACCGCCTGGAGGCCCCCCCCTGCAGCGCTGGATTCAGGCCCGAGTAGACATCGCCCGGGATCGGCTAGAGCGTCAATTCCTCTCGCTCGACGCCCCGGTTGACTCTCCCCCCTCCTCCCCGCCTGGCAGCTTCGATCGTTTCCCGGGTCCACCGCCCCTCCCCTCCTCTGTAGAAGAAATCATCGAGTCTGCTCTCCCCCCCCTTCTCTAGCCGACAGCCCAGCCCCCCCCCCCTCCCCTCTTCCCGGAGTCCGGAGGGAAGGGAAGCCCGGCCTGATGGAATTGTCGCCCCGGTGGTCTCCGGGTCTCCCCCGCTGCCTCTAGTGGAGCCCAAGAGGTGGACGCAAGCTCAGCGGGATAGTTTCCAGCAGTGTATGGAAGAGAGCATGCGGACGGCCCAGCCCCCCCAGGCTTCGTTGAAGCAGGCCATCCAAGCCGCAGTTGCTGCCGCACCTATAGAGAACGACGCTGCTCCCCCGGCTGTCCCTAGCCTTGCTCTGCCAAGTGTCATTCAGGACGCTCAGCCGCCTCCTCCACCATTGAGCAGGCGGCAGCCCAGACCCCCTAAGTCCAGGCGGAAGATAACGAAGGTACCCCGCATGCTAACTGCCCTGCAATCCATCACGAGGGGCCTCCAGAGACAGGTTCCGAGGGACCCCGGATCCCATTTATCCAGGCTCTGGATGAGCATTTGCCGTACGCTTCGAATGGAAGGGGATCTGGTGGGGCACATCCTGGATGAGACGTCGTCGGATGACCCGCTGGAGTTATCACGTCTCCTGCCCGACGCTCTGAAGGTCCTTGCCAAGGCCAGACGCAAGATTAACTCTCGACTCGAGGACATCAAGCGCGTCAAGAGGGAGTCTAAGAGACCGGATAGGTTTCGCCACAACCAAGCCTTTGACCGTAATCAGCACAAATTCCTCCTCCGTGTCCAAGCGGACTCAGCCATGGAGTCCCCCCCGCCCGAAGCTCTCCGGGAGCACTATGCAGACCTCTACCGCACACGTGTCTCCGACCTGGCAGACGAGGAGTGCCGACTTCACCAAGTGATGGGGCCTGGAGCTACACTATGGACCCCCCCAGAGGACTCCAAATATAACCAGAGAGAGCTCCTTCTCGGAAGCGACAGGCTCCGTGCGCCGATCCTCAGACCGGGGGAGGTTATCGACAAGGGGCATTTCACCAATCTGGTGTTCCGAGGTAATGTGGATCCTGCCCCCCTTTCCCTTCTCCCCAGTGAGACGGAATCTGTCATCCAGTCATCTGCCGAGGTAGCCCTTCAGGCGGGGGTGGAAGGGATGAGGTCCCTCATGAATGCCCACAAGGCACCGTCCCTTCGCCAGTACACAGTGCAGTTCCCGCCGGAGGATGACAACGAACGGAGACCGAACCGTAATTCAGATGAGCTTAAGAGATGGGATACTGCCAACCTTCCCCTTCAGGATGTGTATACAGCCCCTCCCGTTGACTTGGTTCCCAAGCTTATGGAGTTCCTGGAAGCTGAAGCAGGGGAGTACCTGGGTATCCACCTTCCTAACGGAGAGGACACCCGGGGCCTGATCATCCGACTCCAATCCAACGCGTTTGCTCTGCGCCTCAGCTCGCTCCCTGACGAATTCCAACAACGGTTCCCTGTTGCTCGCCTTGCGCCGCGCCTCGATCGACCTGACGAGCTGTCTCCAGGCTCCCTGTCACCATGGGACGCTATCCTCGTTACCGATGGATCCTGCTTTCCCGAACATGGCAACGCTGCGGGCTTCGGGGCTTTCCTATTCTACAATCGCGATATTATCGCCATCTACGGCAACGCGGACAATCCAGCCTCTAGTGGTGAACAGGAAGTGTTGGCAGTTATGGCAGGGGGCCTCCAATTCATCCGGGAGATGGCCTGGAGGCCCCGGCGAGTCCATGTCTACACCGACTACCGGGCCCTATCGGACGCGAATCTGGAAGGGGAGGCCCACGAACTGTTCAAGACGCGGTCGAAGCCCCCCCTATGGGATGCCATCTTTCGCTTTCACGTGCAGACTGCTCCGATCTCTTTCCACTGGGTCAAGTCCCACCAAGAACGCAGTTTTGAGTGGACCTTCCGTCTAAATGAGTGTGCAGACCGCCTCGCCAAGTGGGCGGTCCTAAGAAGAGTGACCCGGCTACAGAGGATTCGGGAGTGGGAGAGGCTGCGCTCGGCCCCGCCCCGAGACTCCAACGGACGGCTTCTCCTTGTAGGGCCGTTCCAAGAGTCTCATATTCCTGGGGACCGGGTCAAGCAATTCGTCAATATCTTCAAGTGCCTCCCCCCCCCGCTCTCTCGAGAGCAGGCGCTCGATCTGGCTCGTCGGCCGCTCTCGTTGGGTGAAATCGAGCATGCAATTCAGGCCAAAAAGGGTCCTGCTCCGGGAGACGATGTTATACCCCCCGACATCTTCAAGCTCCTCTCGCAAGACGCGAAGATCCAATTAGGATCTTTCTTCTCCCATTGCTGGAAGGAGAAGAGATTACCAAAGGACTGGAAGCCGGGGATTCTCAGCCAGATTTGGAAGGGGACTGGGACAGGCGCAAATGTATCCGACTGGCGGGGCATCACGGTTTCGAACGCGATCCTCAACCTCTACGAAAAACTCGTCACTTTTCGGGTTGAGTCCTTCAAGCTCCACACAGGGTGCATCCGGAAGACTTCTAAAGCCAACACAACAACTGTGAGTGGGTGCGATGAATGGAACATGGTGCTGCGGTTGATGTTGGCCGATTTACGGGCAGCCCCCAAGATTACAGGTAAGAAAAAGACGCTTATCATCTTCTCCACTGACATCCGCAAGGCGTTTGACCGCGCGGAGCTCACTTACATCTGCGAAGCGTACTCCCATGTGGTGGCTCAGGAGGGGGAGTTCCCCGAGCTGTTTGCTTTCCTCCGCCATCGGTTCAAAGACTCCCCGCTCAAGCTCAAGGTCCCGGACTCTACAGGGAAGTCTGCTGTTTTGCCGGACGAAATTCACCGCTCCCGAGGGATCCCTCAAGGTGGATCGCTCAGCCCGGGCACATACGGGGTTCTCGACGAATACCTTACCCGCTTGTGCCCTGCCCAGCAATTTATGCCAGCAGGATACCGGTTCTACGATGGCACTAGCAGCGACCGCTCCCAGAACACCTCCGTCTACCCCCTGAGGCCCCCGTTGACTGCAGATCACAAATTTGCGGACGATAACTGGGCAGCCCTAGGAGGGGATGGTCCACCGGAGTTCTACATTCCCGAGGCACAAAAGGGCTTCTCACTTCTTTATACGCAACTTAGGGCCGCACGCCAGATCTGTGCGGCGGAAAAATGCTCTGTCATCTGCCTGGTTAGTGAAGAGGGCAAAGGTGTCTACGCTGTCCCGATTTCTCTCACTGCACCCGGCCGGGACTCGACGTGCCCCCCCACCGTGATTAGAAACCGTTCGGCAATTGAAGTCTTTCGGTCCCTGGGGCTCCACACCGACGGCAACAATAACCCGCAGATCCAAAGAGACTACGCGATTTCAAGGTTCGTGGCTACTGCCCGGTTGATACACAGCCTCGACCTCTCGCTTGCAAGGAAAAGGAAAGCCCTCACGTGTCTCCTCACCAGCATCCTAGATTTTTCCTTCGGGTGGACCCCCTTCCCCCAGAAGTTGCTTCGGGACCTAGACACAGCTTTTCGGGACCATATCCGGGAGACTCTTCAGCTGTCTCCCCAGGAGATTCCAAACGCGGTGCTTTACGGCCCCATAGGAGGAGGGGGAGGATTCGGCCTTCACCAGTTCTCCACCCGGTACTACCTGCGAACTTTCACGGTGTTTATCAAATGCCTCCTTTCGACCGATCCATACGTTCAATACGCGGTGGATGCGCATCTACGCCTAGCGTGGGATTATTACTTCCCCAGGAACAAGGATCTCTGTCCCCAGCGTCTCCCCCTCCGTGGTCGCCGAGCTGCTCCCAAGAGCTCTTGCCCCCCACAGCCGCCAAGCACGTGCTTCTCGTTCAGATGGGCAGGGGACGGCGGACCGCGCCCGCCACTGATGCATCCACCGATTCATCCACCGGACATATGGCGAATGCACTCCGTTTTCCACGGGGTGGAGGTCCCCACCGACTGCATCATTCCAGCTTTCTACCCGCGGTACGTCAACGCTGTGAACAGGGGCGCTCTCAGGGACGAAGCCCCCATACCAGAGGACATCAACAAGCAGTGCCCCAAGCTTCCGGACCCCCCAGACCAGCCTTTCCTTGGATGGCAAGGTCGCCTGCATCTGCTCAAGGAGGATCGCCGCGACGGACTTATGGTACTTCATTGGATCCGCGCCTGCAGAGCACTGGGCATTGGCATTAACCCGCGCATCCCTCCAGGGCATGTAAGTGACTCGTCATGGCCCGACGGGCGACAGCAGCGATCCGATGCAGAACACAGCCTTGCCCGATTCAGGGAGGCATATGACGTTCCCCCGGCCCGCTTCGAACGGAACGCACTAGAGGTCCCAGTCGTTCTCTCCGTCACTAACTTTCTCACCAAGGAGACTGTCGCTCCAGGGTCAGTAGACCAAGCCATCGCCCAAGTCAAGAAGAATTGGACCTCCTACAACCTATGGAAGCTTCGCCAGAGATGCTCGGAAGACGCTAATAAATTCAAAGTGGCGCCCCGCTTCGGCCTAACATGGGGGATCCGCTCGGAAATACGCAGACCCTTCCAAGCCATTACCAACCATTTCCTTCAACCCAACGGCGGCCTTTCAGTGAGAGAGGTAGCCATAGTACTCAAATGCCAGCTAGATGTCTGGCCCACTCCGGCGAGGGTCAGCACTGTGATTACCAAGGGGGCCACCTCGACCTCCTGCCTGTATGGCTGCAGGGTCACTGGGAGCATCAGCCACTACTTGCTCTCAAAGTCCTCCTTCCACTCGGAGGCCCTCAAGTCTCTACTGGATCAGCGGCACTCCAAATGTAGACAGTGGATCCGCAGCTGCTTGGAGCGGTCAGACAACGACGATGGCATAGCACCGGACTGCAAAGTCTTCATCATCGGGGAGGAGGGAGCCTTCCCTCGACCGAAGCAAGATAGTGCCCCCCCTCTTGCGGACGCAGGTCTCCCCGCCCCGGAGGGAGCCCCCCTTCTTGCCCCACCTCTCTCGCCGGCTTTCATTCACCCCGCCGCGCAGGTGATGGTGGACATGGCGGGACCGGGTTTTTCGCACAAGATAGACCTGCTGGTCACCGCCTCTCGAAGATCAAACCACGTTACCCTGATAGACTACACGACCCGGGAGGATCAATGGCTGGTCCGCGAAGATGACTCCTGTCTCCCCGCGAGACAGTCGCCAGACGATCGGCGGGATACCTGGGACCGAGATGGACGTCGGGTGAACCCCCCTTACCGACCGAAGGACCCAAATGCGTTTCGGGGAGAAGACCCGCCCAGCACCTGGCCAGCTATCCCCTGGAAGTCCCATCAGGCGTGGGGATATAACCCGCGGGCGATCTATGATCACCGATACCTCCCGCTGGAAGAAGCGATAAGCAGGCAGACCATTAGGAGACGTCCAATGTCTACCAATCTTATTATGATCGCAATGGGGGCGAGAGGATACATCTCCCAAGCCTCATTTGACGAACTGTGCTTCCATTTCTCCAAGAGCATCGCGCAGCAGATCTACCAAGGCCTAACCAGGATTTGCCATGAGCATATCATCCAGACTTGGAATTTCCTTCACCATTTCCCTGCGGGACCTCCTCCAAACCCTCCTTTCCTCCCCCCTCAGTAGGTGGGCGTGCTCCTTCGCCCTACCTGGTCCCCTTTGTTGCTTTGTCCAGAGGCGGGAGGCGAGCGGAGAGGCGGAGAAGGAAGTCCACCAGAGGCCCAAGGTATCCCACCGAAGCTGAGTCCAAGGGGGGACGAAAATCCATCGCACCGATCCCGTAGATGTGGGAGGAGAGGGTCTCCTGTGGCTCGCTTAGCCCACCAGCAAGTCAGACGACCCACTGGCACACTAGCTTGCCTATGGAGTCTCCTTTTCCTCCCACCCTTGACTCCCCATCGAATCCCACCTCTCCTCGGGGCCACGGAACCGAAGGGGCCTAGCCCTGGCTAGAGTTTTGAATTCCTCTCCCCCCCCCATCCAGCCTTCCGCCTCTTTTTTCTCCCGACCTAGCCTCCGCCCGCTTTGAGTCTCTGGGAGGGTAATCCGTCCTGTCTGTGTCCCCCCCTTCTCAGGGAGCTGCATAGTCATGGGGATGGAGGACTCGTCTAGGGTTGACTGTGCTTCTTCTTCTGTCTTCTCTCTCTTGTCGGGATTCGGTTTTTTCAAATTTCCAGCGTCTCTGCTGGTTTCCTGGTCTGTGGGGGGGATGTTTCCTGGGTGGGACGGACGGACCAGGCTTAAGCGCGGCCTCTTGCCTTGGACCGCGCTCCCTTGTGGGATCACTTTCACTCTGTTCCCTCTCTTTCTCCTCTACGACCGGCCCCCCTCTCTTTCTCTCTTCCTTGTTGCGCTCTCTCTCTCTCTGGCGTTCCTGCGATTCAGCTGGTGCCCTGTGGGCCTGCTCGAGTCAGGATCGGTGTGTCTACGACTGGTCGCCCATGGATTGGCGCTGGATGGGAGTCCCGCTTCGACCTGGACGAATGGGCCCAGATGCGCCGGGACGTGTTGGCTGCTTCGCTTCCGGGAAGATTCTTCCCGGTCTGAATTGGCCTGTGCCAGCCGGTTACTAGGTTTGTGTGTTGGTCGGGAGGTTCCTGTAGGCTATCGGCTGTCCCTTCTCTCTGTCGTCCTTTCTCTCTCGTTCTTTCTCTCTCGCTCTCTTTCTCTCTATCTCTTTCGTTCTCCATCTCTCTCTCTCTCTCTCTCTCTCTCTCTCTCTTTCTATCTCTCTCTCTCCTTCTCTATCTCTACCCTTTCTACGACGTGCATCTGTGTCTCCGGACCGTTTGCGCACAGATCCTAGCGGGCTGCCATTCGCTCAAGGCCAAATGCTCCCCCAGCCATCAAACCCGCTTAGTCGGTGTCCCTGATGTTGGTGGTCGTAGTGCAGGCGCCCCGCAACGGCTACGGGTTTGGGTGGGAATACTGTCTTTCTCATTGTACAATAATTTTAGCAAAATCAATAAAACATAACGGCACCAATAGCGATGAATAGTTATCTAACATATAATTCAATAAACTGGGTAAATAAAACCTTTCCGATAAATGTTGATGAATTCGGCAACATTAATATGGGCGGGTATTTGAATATAACAGGAGTAAATTTGCTAAACACGATATTGGTTTCTTCAATCACAACAACCGATATATTTGATGATGCTTTTGACACACGGCTAGCGACTAAATCAACAACTGACATAAAAGAAGGAACTAATCTTTATTATACTGATGGACGATTTGATACAAGATTGTCTAACAAATCAACCTCTGACTTAAAAGAGGGCACTAATCTATATTATACTGATGGTAGGTTTGATGCTAGGCTTTTATTAAAAACAACCGCAGACTTAAAACAAGGCACCAATTTATACTATACAACAGCAAGAGCAAATACAGATTTTGATACAAGACTGGCGACCAAAAGCACAACCAATTTAGCAGAGGGCACTAACTTATACTATACCACGGCAAGAGCAAATACGGACTTTGACACGAGAATCGCGACGAAATCAATAGATGCTTTGAGTGACTGCCTAATAACAATACCCGCAGACAATCAATTGCTAATTTATAGCACAGGACAATGGCGAAATGTGGCACCGCCTTTTTTACGATTAGACGGGACAGCAAATATGACGGCAGGCTTAAATATGGGGGGATTTGCAATTACAAATGTCGGTAATGTTGATAGGATTGATGTTTCCGCCCTTGATACAGCAGTCGTTAAACTAACAGGCGACCAAACCATAGCAGGAACGAAAACATTTGGTGATAAATTAACACTCTCACAAGATAAACCATTAATTATGGGAAGAACAACAAGAGGATTAGCGACAACACGGGAGGATTAGAGTTATACGGGACATCAGGTGTAGCAGGACCACACATACAAACATTTACGACTGCCGACCCTACTTATCCAGTTTTCCAATTAATCAGCAATGGACACAGCAATGTAGCATTGAAATTTGATTGTTATTGGGACGGAGCATCTAACGATAAGTCAAGTTTTGCTACTTCAAATTTTATGATAGCAAAAGGTACTAATCTTGTTTTTCAGTATGCTTCGGGAGTAGCCGTAGGAAATAACATAACATTTAATACCGCGATGGAAATCAATAGCACATCGGGCTTATTAACAACAAAGGCAATAACGGCCAGCGGATTAATAACGGCAAATGCGGGAGTATCTACAACCACTTTGACAACGAGCGATAATGTCATCGTAGGTGCTGGAAAAAGTGTGTTTATTAATAAAAATGATCTTTTGAATAATAAGTTAGTCTTATGGGACGGCGATGTGACTTCTACAACCGCTTTTCTCGGTTTTGGTGTTGCTAGTCAAACATTGATTTATAATGTTAATGCTTCAACAGATAGCCACGTATTTTATTATGGAGGGTCAAACGAATTATTAAGGGTCAATAACACAGCAATTACGGCGACAAAATCAATAATAGCGAATGGAGGCTTAAATATGAATAGTCAAAATATAACGAATACAGGCTCATTAAATGGGCGGGTAGTATCTACTCTATTTAGTAGTGAGCACGATGTGAATAAGGCCAAAGTGTCGGCGGATGGGTCAATAGATACACACAGCGATGTTATTATTACAACCCCCGCGAATGGTCAATTATTAACATACAACGGCACGAACTGGGTAAATTCAACGGGATCTCTTGCTTTTCTTGCTTTATCTGGTGGAACAATGACGGGCGATGTAAAATATGGGGCTTCTGCTTTTACTCTATACACAGCACCACAGGCAATGACTAGCAACAATTCAGGCGGTTTCATTGCTTCTGCTTCTGATGAATACAACCCCGCTTATTATGCTTTTAATGCTAGTCAAAACGACTATTGGACGACAGCCATATATTACAACGACACAACGGGAGTATATACAAGAACACCAGCAACAACGAACACATGGGGAGGCACTCCATACACAGGCGAATATATAAAAATAGATTTAGGGGCGATATATAGGATAAAAACATATTATGTACGGTCGTCGTCAGCTAACTTCATTGAAACTACCCCGTCTATATGGTATGTGGGAACGAGTAGCGACAATATAACATATACTCTATGGGATAGCAGGAGTGGCGAGGCTTGGGCAAGTCAATCAACGAAGACATATTCACCAGCTTCAAATGCTACTGCGAGATATGTTATTTTTATAGTAAATAAGACTGGAAGCGGAGGAACATCATTTAGGAGCCAACCCCGTATAGCCAGTTTGTATTTTGATTATGAAACATTTAATTACGACCTTACGAATGTTAGAAATATGACAGGCTATTCAATAACAACAAGCGGAGCCATAACGGCTAGCGGATTGATAACAGCTAGCGGAAGTTTAACAGGAACAACATTAACAGCCAGTGGATTGATAACGGCAAATGCGGGAGTTGATATGAAAAGTCAGATTTTATCAAATTTAGCCACTCCGTCGGCTTCAACGGACGGCCAACTTGTGAAATTAACAGGAAATCAAACAATGTCAGGAACAAAAGAATTCAGCGGTATCTTAGCGACTTCATTAGGTGTGCCGTGTATAGTAGGTAGAACCACAAAAGGAACGGGTGCGACGGGAGGTTTAGAATTATATGGAACAAACAACAATTTGAATGGACCGCACATTCAAGCCTTTGTAAATACATCCGTTTATCCAGTATTTCAACAATTAAACTGGGGACAAGACAATATTGCTTTAAGTTTTGATTGTTATTACGACGGAGCTGGCTGGAAATCAAGCGACCCTGGATCAAACTTTCAAATATACAAAATTACAGATAAACTAAGTTTTTTATACAAATCGGGAGTAGCGGTGGGAGGAAGTGTGGCAATGAGTGAGGCGATTAATATAAACACTGCTGGACTATTAACGGCGAATGCTGGAATAAGCACAACAACGGCAACGGCAAGCGGAGTGATAACCGCAAATGCTGGTATTTCTTCTGCTCAAAGTATTACAATGTCTAATTCAGCCTCTCAACTTTACTTTTCGGATGGCTCAACGACTACATGCGGGATAAGATGGTCGGACGATAACCACGGAGTATTCTGTCAAAGAACTGCTAATCAGATGTTTATTAGAGAGTATGGCGACATACACTTTCAAACAGCAGGGGCAACTTGGAGGGCACAGATGAATTCAGGCGGACTTTATGTAACTTCGGCTGGTGCTTCAACTTCTGTCCAAATAGGTATGCCAAGGTCAGGATTTCCAAACGAACCAATGATTTTAATAAGGTCGGGTAATAATGCTAGTAATCGGGGGTTTATCGGTCATAGTGGCTCACAACTTTATACTTCAAATACAAACGGCGAACCTTCTGGAGGTTACAATTATATGGCCGTTGGAGGTGGATGGGGCTATTCGTCAGATAGGAGATTAAAAGCAGATATTAAGACATTAGAATGCGGGGATTGTTGTAAGAAATTAATGAAATTAAATTGTTGCTCGTATGACTGGAAAACAGATGAGAAGAAAGAAAAAAAGAATTGCGGTTTTATTGCTGATGAAGTTAAAAAAATATTTCCAGAGTTTGTTGAGACTACGGGTATGAAAATAGGCGACGATGAAAACATAGAAGGAATAGAATATACAAGTTTTATACCAATTCTTGTAAGTGCTTTTCAACATGTAAATGAAAAAGTAGATAATTTAGAAAAAGAAAATAAAAATCTTATGAATATACTACAAGACCAAGCCAATCAACTAGCAGAAATAAGAGCGGTTTTATATCCAAATAATGCCCCCTAGATTACACCCACCACCTCCACTCATCGATATGACAGAAGGAGAACTCACACCCGAATTAAAGAGCAGTGTTTTGGATATTTCGTTGAAGAATGAAGAAAAAAAAAAAGTTGAGCACGAATTGGAAGATAACTGGTCGTGCTGTTGTATAAAAAATAGAACAACCGATAGCAGGCTTATTAAATACTTATTTCAAATGGCTATCATTATCTCCATTATAACGCTTTGTATCGTGAGGCTTTCAGAAAAAGATATTCCATGCGAGGTTGCTAACACATATGTCGGAATGTTAACACTATTGATTGGTATTTGCCTTCCTTCACCAAGCTCGGGTAGTAAAAGGTAAATTAAAAACAATATAAACTGATTGTATAATATATCTTTGTTTTCAATATTGAAAACAAAAACAAAGAAGTATTGTGTGTCATGTAAAATCTTCTATCCTCCCATATTTTTTATAGGTAAAAAATGAAAAATGTGTAAAGAATGTGATTTCTGTCGTAAAAAAAAGAATGTTAATAATGAAATATGTATCCATATGAATAAACAGAAATATTGTTTGCTGTGTACAACATCAGAGAATAAACCAGAGCCAATTACTCATTCTGAACCATGGATGGAGTATCTTCGTTTTTGATTTATCAAAAACAAAAATGTTGAATTAAATATCATTACATTCGTTTAATAATACTTTATACCAAGAATTGTCGCTATTACAAAATAACTTAATACTATCGTAAATAGAACGACAATCATTATTTCCGTTGTTAATATACACACACGGAAACGAAGTATTCAGACCCGATTGAATACAATAAATACAATTTTCTTTTTTCTTACTGAATTCCCGATTTAGGATATAAAAGTCGCAGGCAGTCCGACCTAACACAGAGCACACGAATAGCAATATCAATAACATATATTTAACCAGCTTTACCTTTCTCTTTAATTATATTATTATAAATGGTCTCTCGTTGCTTATCTGATAGCGGTAAGCGGTAAAGGATATTTTGAGGTTTTCTGAAAATGTTAGGGTTTCTATTCACTAAGTTCTGAGTGATGCGGATTTGGTCAATTTCCTTTCCAAGCTGTTTTAGTTCCTCCAGTTGTTGGTCGTCTTTGCTTTTTTCCTTTTTATTTTCCATCCTATATAATAGCATATATAAAAAATGTCGTTTCAAGAAAAAAATGGATTGAGTATTACAATCAAGCCAGAAGAGAACATAAGGGTCAGTCCAAAGAATTTATTACGGCAAAGGCCAATGAATTAAAGAGGGCAGATAGAATATTAGATGCTCTAACAAACGAAGAAGCAGACGATGATCCAACGATAGAAAAATTAAAAGACAAGATTAAAGCATTGAACCAAAAAATACTACAATATGAATTTGAATGAATTAAAGGAACATCTCAGAGTTGAAATGGACATTGAAGAATTTGAAGCAAAATATGGTAGTGCTTCCATAGAAGAACAAGTCAATAGACTCGCCATTGAAGCAAGTGGTATTGATAGGTGGAATATTGAGTTTATGAATAGAGATATTGAACAAATGAATAGAGATATAGAGCGATTAACGAACCTTTGGGGATATACCGAAAAAGAAAAAAAAAACACTTGTTAAACTTACTCGTAAGGGGCTAACACATTTATTGGAAAAAGGTAGAAATGAAATAAAAGTTATTAAAAGTATTCAAGATATAATTATGAGTCCTAGATTAAGTAGAATACTGGATACCGCTGCAAGGGCGGGCCGTTATGGTTTGAGCAAATTGTTTTGGAGTCGCTTATTAACTATTACTGCTAATCATCCTCAAATCCGTGCTATGACAGTCGCGGTGATGGGAAGACCGGTGCGGAATCTTTCAGAAGGGCATTAGAAGCATTAGCAAGAAATGAAGCACCAGCAGGGTTACCTCCACCTAACCCTCGTTTAATGGCGGTGGGACCACAAAGAATTGGCGATTATATGCTTTGGGATATGTTAAGAAGAGTAGGTACACAAGCATCAACATTGTTCGCATGGAATACATTTAAAAGAGGTGTTGAAACTGCGGGTGCGGTTGCTTTTTGGGAATTTCTAAAGCACACATATAAAATATGGACTGCTCAACCAGATGCTGTTATTAAATTGGAAGAAGAACGATTTCATACCGATGGAAGTAATTATAATGGCCCAGCTACACGAGTAGAAAGTCGCCTCCAATTAGAAGATAGGACTCGTGGTAAGTTTCCTTATATTTTACCAGCAGACACTCTTGATTTGATTGCTTTTGAGCATGATCTATTGTATGCTACTGGTGATAAAAATGTCCAAAACTTCGCCGACCAACGATACTTTGAAAGAATTACTATTATAACAGAGTATTTAACAAGTAATGGATTGGCGAGTGAAGAAGTTGCTAAAACTATTTCTGACAATTACAATTCAATGCTTTCAAAAGCAGATGTATCTAAAATGGCATTACAAGCACAGGGGCGGGCTCGTAGTGGAGTGTCATACTTAGATGCTATGAAATTCTGGAAAACTATTAAATTAACACCTCCAGATGCGAAATACGATGCTTTTATATACAATGTAGATCAAACATTGAATTCTATGATTGGTGTCATGAATAATGTAGGCGGTTTTGACAAGGATGTGACATTTAAAGTAAATAAAATAACCGATCCTGCTACATTTAGCAAACCATATGAAAAATTGGTAAATTCGTTTAATCAAATGGTAAAGTCGCAAGAAAAAGCGGATGGTGTGAAAGGATATTCTCTTATCACACCAGCAAATGAAACTACAATTAATAATTTTATAGAAAAAATAAATACAATGAATAAAAAAAATACTTCAGCAGATATAGAGAAGGAAATAATTGTTGAGGTTAAGCCCACACTAAATCAAACAGAAATGGTAGTAGCACCTATGGATTCAATCGGACTTGGTAATAACTTGGATATACTCCAAGATAAAACTGCCCAAGTAAAGCACCTGAAAGGTTTCGTTAATTTGCTAAAAAATAAAACTGGAAAGAAAATATCTTTGAAATTGTCAGATTATGACGATCCTATTAGTGGATGGGAAAAGGCCATAAGACAAGCATTAAACAAAGGGGCTAGTAAGTCAGATATAGCAGAGGTAGATGATGTATTAGATAAGAGAATTTATGAAGAAGTGAGGGGTAAATTGACACCAGAACAAATGAAGCAATTGGAGGATTTAGAATTGAAGGATTCTGAATTTGAAAAGGCTACACCTAAAGCTCTAACACCTGCTCCTGAACCAAAGCCTGAACCAAACCCAATGCCTGAGCCAACCCCTGAACTAAAACCTCAACTAACACCAGCATTCGTAGAGGAACCCGTTCAACCACCACATAATAATGTAAAAGAAGACCCAGATAACACGACAACTAATGCCCAAATGGTTGATAGTATGAGAAGTATTGACCAATTGGTTGATAAGATTATGGGGAAACCTCCTGCTGATGAAAGAGAAGACTTATTAGCACTTATTCGTTTTCTAATGCCAAGCGACCAAAATGGAGGTATCGGCACTTCGCAGACAAACCCACTCATTAAAGGTAATGAACAAAGACGAGATCGTATGCTAGAGACCAAGAATGATTTTGAAGCACTAAACAACACACTTTATAGCAACACAAATAATCACTTTATGTTGAATAAATACAATAGAGCAGTCATTCAGACCAGAATGAGTGAAAAAAGAGAGTTTCCAAAAATGAAAGGAAAATTGACTAGAAACTTTCCTGCTGAAATTCCGCGACAAGTTCAAACTCGTCTAGAGAGGAAGGACTTTAAACCGCTTGTCAATCCTCCAAGTAATTATGCTTTTGGTAGTCCTTACTCTCCTTATTTCTATAATTATGCTTCACCACCCCAACCCTTTGGTGCTGAATATGATAATTATAGATATAATCCAAACTATTTTCAAAACCCATAATATAGTAAGACATGCCTAGATCTATACATAAAGGATTAATAGCCAACAAGTTGCCACGAAAAACACTTTTGAAGCAGAATCTGGAGAAGACCAACATAGAAAAAGCACACGAGGAATTTACTGTTGACAGGCCAGTAATAACAGAGTTAGATAGCAAAAAACCGCCCAAATTTAAGAATGACTTGGAAATACAACCAATTAAAACACAAAGAGACGGTGTTGAATTGCTTCCTATTCAAAAGGAAGGAATATTACCAGCAATTGGGACTATGGTTATATGTGCAAGCACTGGTGGAGGTAAATCAGTTATGATTTGTAATCTACTCGCCAAAAAGAACATGTTGAAAGGATTTTATGATAGAATAGTCGTCTTTTGCTTAAGTCCGTGCCCTATTTTAGAAGACACTCTCAAGTTAAAAAAAGAAGACATAATCAAAGAGGATAAGCCTGAATTAATGAGAGAAATATTAACTAAACAAAAAGAACTGATTAAAACTAAAGGATTTAAGAAAGCACCAAAAATATTATTGTTATTAGATGACATAGCACAGAGTAAAACTTTTCTCAAATCGGAAGTGCTTACTGAGTTGTTTTTCGCTTCAACACATGCTAAAGTGTCAGAATGGGTAGCAACTCAGAGTTATACACAACTTCCACGAAGAATAAGAATCAATTGTCATTGGATGATTATTTTTAATGGAGTAAGGAGAAGCGAACTTGACAGACTAGCAGATGAGTACGAAAGTCCTTTTCTCACTAAAAAAGAATTTTACAATATGGTTAAATATGCTACAGCAGAGCCTTATTCGTTTCTAGCAATTAACAATACTGCTAGTGATAGAACAACCCAGTTTAGAAAGAATTTCTCTACTATATTACGGCTTAATAAGGATAGAGATATGACGATCTTGTAAAATTAAATTAAATGTTTTTTTTTCCGCTATAATATATGACATGGCGGAATCAACTAAATTATACAAAACTTGCTATCATCAGGCGATCGCACTTTGGCATAAACAAAATGCACAAGGGAAATTCGTAACGATTCGTAAAGGATCGCCCGAATATTTAGCACTAAGGAAGATAGAAGCGGATATTAAGAGTGGTAAGATTAAGTGTCAATTAAAACCAAAAGTAAGCAAAGAAAGTAAGAAAAATGAACAACCTATTGCCAGCGGGCAACCAGACCAAGTGCCAGATGAAGCATTGAAAAGAAAAGCACCAGGCATAGAATCAGCAAATAATTCATCTCCTGAATCAAATGCGAAACCTGTTGAAATGTCTCCAGCACCTAGGGTTGAACAATCTTTACCAAAATCTGTTAATCCAACTCCTGTTTCTGTGCCAAAACAAACTACTACAACACCAGCAAGTAAGATAGAAGCAATAGAGGATGCTTCTAAGGAAACTCCACCAACTAAAAAAGTTACTGAAACTAATGACATTGATGTAAATCAAGCCATAGCGGATTTAAAGAAAATGAAAGAGGAAAGAATTACACATAAAAATTTGCAAATTATGAAAAAAATAATTAATGGTAATTGATAAAATAATTATTATTATTATATAATGATTAAAAACACACATGCCTCCAATAGATTGTCTAACGACTTTATTAACAAACTTAACGAAGGAAACCGACCCGCGAGTGATGGATTTCAATTGAATCAATTTGAATTGTGGAGTAGTCATGGTGCTCCATTAGTTAATCAACCATTAACAGAATTTGGCGATCTTGTCTCACACGAGAAGAGCACTATTCAAAACACATTAACAGACATTTCTGATAACAAAGAAAATGCTGATGTTGTTGATTTGGACACTGCTGTTAGCAGTTTGGCTTATTTAAAGAAAGCTGTTCAGAATGCTGAAGCAAGAGAGTTTCAATTGACTTCACCACAAGATGCGAGACTTGACAATATACAGAATTCAGTTGATATTATTAAACAATCCGTTTCAGGTGAATAAATAATTATTTTTAATTTCTATTATTATTTTTTTAGTATAGTAACATTGCAAATTTCATTATCCTACAAGCACACAAAAAATGGAAGGAAAGGATTCTAAAAATACTGAGGAGTTGATGACCCTCAACAACCTCAGGTATGAGTTGCCAGCAAATCTAGCACTCACTGAGCAGGGAAGCATCTTTAAGAAGAACTTCGCCGATCAGCAGACTTACACTAGTTCGTCTGGGACTGAAATGATTTTTACACTACAGGCCAGCACTGATTTTGTTTATGGAAAAAATTGTTATTTAACATTTGACATTAAAGCAGATGGGTTGGTAGCCACTGATGGAAAAGATAATGTTGCCTGTGCTATTGGTTTCCAGAACACTCCCGCAACTGCTATTTTTGAAAGATTTTGCTAGAAAGCAAGGATGGTAGCGAACTTGAACGAATTGAAGATTTGAATAAAATGGTGCGAAATATTCTCCCGTGGCATTATCCTTTTGATTATCGTCGGCAGGCACAAATGTCTGGACAGAGAGAAAGTGTTGATGTTATGGCTAGTGTTACAGACGATGCAGTTACTTACTTTGCTGTCAATGTCCCCACTGCTGGTAGTGTTGCGACTGGTAATTATCTTAGAGTTTGTATTCCTCTTCATTACTTTTCAGGAGTGTTTAATGAAGAAACTCTCATTCCTCCCTCTTTGATTAGTGGTATGAGGCTTCGCTTGACATTTGCACCGCCACAGGAAGCATTGACTATTATTGGAACCACTGATGCTAAGGTTCCTGCTGGATTCTCTGGAACGGCTCTCACTTTCACCGTATCAAATCCAGTTGTAATGCTGGAGACATTCTCTCTTGCTCCTGCTGTGCAGAGAAATATTTTGGAACAGATGGGAAGCAAGGATGGGCTTCCATACACTTATGAAACATATTATAACCAAAAAGCAAATCCTGGAACTTCCGATGATTTTAATCTTCAAGTGAATAAGGCCGTTGCTCGTGCTCAGTGCTTGTATATCGTCACTCAAAATGTAATCGCAGATAATGCTAGTATTGATAACCTTGGAACGGCTCAAATGCCTTATAGACAATACCAATGCCGTATTGGTGATTGGTATGCTCCACAGCAGAAGATGGAAATTGGAGGAAGCACCGATACTCTAGCCTCCGTTCAACGAGGATGTGCAGAGTTGTATGCTAACAATCTCCAAGCGACTATGGGTATTCGTGATGCTTACATGTCTTCATCTGTTTCTCTTGAAAACTTTCGTAAGTATTATTCTGCTACGGGAGTTTCCACTACTGCCACAACTGGTGGTTTTGCTACCATTATCCAGACACTCAATCAATCGCCACACATTGGAGCATCTGGTCTCGCAGTTAACAACTCACGAACTGCGGAAGTCACTCTTCGTTATGCGGCCAATTATGATGCGGATCGTGCCATCACTGCTTGGTTGAAATATGTCAAAGTTGCTTCTATTTATCCTAGCAGATGTGTGGTAAAACAATAAAAAATTAAAAAAAATAATATATTTTATAATATAGCAATGTCATTTACAATAAGCAATCTTGAAGACGAAAAGCGAACCCGCAAAAATTTCCTCCTTCGTGTCTCCTCAAGTGATAAAACAGAATCAAAATCCGCTTCTACTCACAATGGCCGTTTCGTCGTTGATCTACCAGCAACTGGTCGTAATATTGATATAATCAGTGCTTATGTCGTAAAGAGTATCTCTATCCCAAATGTTTTCCCAAACATACCGAGTTATGCCAACACTCTCACATTGATTAAAACAACTGGATCGGCTACAAAAACGGCAATCGTAACAGAAAATCAATACACCATTGATACATTTATTACCGCCCTTCAAACTGCAGTCAATTCAGCCATTGCCCCAGACTCTGTAGTTATAACTTTGAACTCCGTTAATAAATTGAATTTCGCTTTCACTGGTGATACATATGCTTTTGATTACGATAATAGCACGATTAGTGATAAAATAGGTCTAACTGCCGATATTTCGGCGGCGGCAAGTACTACAATACGGTCTATAGTCAATCTAATCGGTGAAACGGCCGTTTATGTTCATAGTCGTGCTTTAAATCAATCTGGTTTAGTTGAAGCAAATGGTAATTTTTCTGTCGTTGGTAAATGTAATTTAGATAAGCCCTATGGAGTCCAGTGCTACTTTGAATCGTCAAACGATGTTGCTGATTATGTGCCATTTAATACAACAAAAAGTTTAAGATCTATTGATATTGTTATTAGAAATGCTAATGGAGATGTGCTTGAATGTCCTGTCAATTTTGAAGTTAGTATTCTTCTCAAGGTGTATCATGCTTAAGAAAAAAAAGAAAATATAAGATATAATGACATTCATACAAAACTTAGATATACTATTCATTCTGATCAAAAACATCAACCTACGACGAAGAGAACAACATAAACAACAAATCCCCTGCGGTGCCAATATTGATCAGTTTTACATATATTTGAAGAAAGATCACACACAACTAACCGAAGAATTAACAAAGGATAAGGACTTTGAATGGTTGAAGAAAACCTCCATAGAGATAGAAAAAAAAGTTGATAAATAAGCATAAATAAAAGTTGTTTTTTTTTTTTGTTTAAATTTGGTCTTCAATAAAATTTAATGAAGCATAAATACTTGCTGTTCCGCCACTTGTATTCTGTGCGGATATGGTAAATGTCTTACTTGGTCCTATCTTAATATTGTATTGAGACAAATCAATGTATATGGACAAACCTCCAGATAATACATATGTAAATATCACACTTCCACCCGTTCTTGTAGTTCCTGCCGTATCTACTTCGGCCAATGATGTGGCGGTATCGTAATTTGAATAAGAAGGTGTTCCTCCTAATGTGGTATTAAGAATAACTCTTACAATACATGTTTTAGTATCTGAATTGCTAACACACAAATTCTCAAAGTAGATTATGTTATAGTTTGTTTTGCTGTTAAATGTGGCACGGTTTCTGATAGTAAATATAGCATTTTCAGTTGATCCTATAGTTTTAACATTATCATACGAATTGGTTATAGCAATAGTCCGATTAATAGTCCCTTCAACCGCCAAAAACATGCTCGCCGTTTTCATTACAACGGATTGGAGACTTGATGAATATGCCTTCGCATAAATAGCAAATGCCGCCTGATCCTATGATGGAGTGGTAGCAGTGCTCACATATTTAATTGAATGAATTACTTCCATTCGTCCAGTTCGTGGGTGTTCTATTTTGAATGTAATTTGGCCACTGCCCAGATATTGGACGACTATTTCAAACACATTCAATTTAGTAAAATCAATTGTTGGAAAGTTTCCAGTATTATCACATTTATCAACATTCCAAGCATATTGACTAACCACATTTTCTACACTCCCCACCGTTCTGACAACTGACATTCCCGAGTTTGATTGTCTAAAACATAAATTGTCTGCTGGTGTGCCTATGCCAATATCGCAATTAAAAGTGGTTGCCGCAGTAGATGTTGGAAACAATGCTGAAAATCTAGCAACTAAGCCCATACCACTTCTGTATTTTGCTCTCTCAATTGTCGTTATCTGTGCTGTTGAATTACCTAAGGCCGATGTTGTTAAAACCGCCATTGAATTAGCAGATGATACCGCCCCGCCGTTAGTTTCTGTTTTGTCAAAGAATCGTGTATTTATTCCATAAGTGAATACATTCTGTAATACTGGCGACAGAGTAGCAGTTCTCAGTTCTCCGAAGGCGGTTGTTGGTAAAGCATCTTTAATGCTATCTATTGATAAAGAAGAAGATGATGATGTAGTTGATGAAGATGGTGTATTTGTGATTTGACCAAAAAGGTTCATTTTATATTCAAAGTTGATTTAATTTAAATCAACTTAAATAATATAAACATGCCGATAATAATACGAGAACTACCGAGTGATATAGTTGGACACATAAGAACATTTATTTATTCAGAGATGTCCCAGCAAAATTACAAAAAAGAATTTTGTAATATATGTGGTTTGTCTAGCACATTCCGATCACATCCTCCTATTATAGCAGTTGATATTGATAATGTAGATGGTGTCCAGTTTTTCACGATCTGTTCTATTAATTGCTATAGACGAGAGTCCAACATTAGAGCAAGATATGGTGAACCGCCTTTAGTCGTTGTTAAGTATAGCCTTCTTTTTATTTCTCGTGCTTCTTCTTAATGGTGCTTTTGCTTCCTCTTCTTGTGGTGCTTCTTTTTTCGCTTCGCCATTCTTCTTCTCTTTAATAAACTCATTAAACAATAACAGCCCCAATCTTGCTTAATTGTCGTAGTTTAGTATTAGTAATTGCCCCGCCGTAGTCATTCCATATCTGCTCAAGCAATTTATACTTATCCTCTCTGCTAGCACTTTTGCCTAATGGTTGATATTTGCATTCCTCTTCTCCGTTTTCGCTTTCAATTTCATTAGTATTATTTAAATTCAGACATAAATCTATCTTTCGTCTCAACTCCTCAAGTTCAGTCTTGATTCCTTCTGCCTTAATTTCTTCAGGGTCGGCCACATTAACCCAACTATAGCTAAAACTAGTGAGCATATCGCCGTGCCCCAATACATTGCTCACCCATGTATTAAAATTCTCTAATTTTGGATTAGCAAAGTTACTATACGACAAACTAGCATATAGTTTCCGCAACATACTGCTTTTCTGTGTGTATTCCGATAGCCAAGGGAAGATTTTGATAATCCTTTTGTTTAGTTCATTATTCTTTTGTTTATCAAGCACACCTTCGCTGTTAATGATAACTGCTTGTTTCTTTTTGAAATGGTTTCGTATTGAACTTACTTGTTCTATTACGAACTGAGGAGTGAAAAGGACAACATGCCTCTCAGTCCAATTCTTTTTTTGTCCTTCTCTCTTTTTCGCTAGATTATTCACTCGCAACCAACTCGGTTTGTCTGGTATCAATTCATATGTGTTTTTGTCAAATATTTCCACGGGCCTTGCCCCAATTGCTATCATCAAAGCAAGTAGTTTGAGATAAGGGTCATTACTTAATATAATGTCGTTCATTTTAGCCATGACATCGCGGAGATCAATCTGTATTTTTTGTTTATTTTTGCTTTCACATCTTTCTTATACCCCTCAACGATATCAATCCGCTCGTCTTCATTTAGATTAAAATACTTATCTAGTTTGCTCATTTCATATACTTTTTCGCTTTGGTAAGGCTCTATCGCTTTCTTTCTTACCTCAGAAAGTCTCTGCCTTCTGCTGTTCAAATTAGGATACACGATAGCATATTTAGGATATATGACTTTTAGTGCCTCAAGCACCTCTTCATCACTTGTAGTCGTGCTAAATAACGATATAATAGCATTATGAAAGGCGATACTTGGTTTTAATTCACTGTCGTAGAAGTTGGACACGACCTCATAAATTTTACTTTCAGTAGTAGCAACTCTTAACTGCCTAACAAATTTCCTGTCATCTTCGCTCCACATCTTAGTGTATATAGGAAAAGTCTATATTTTTTCTAAGTCAAAAATATTAAATCAGCAATAGACCACGACAAAATACTAAAATGTCGTTAAAAACCACTTGGACACCTGAGAGTGATATTAAGCAGGCTAAGTGAGACGATTCGTTTTAGTATTAATAGTGTCCAACCTGTCCAAGTCCAACCCTCTTTTTTTGAAATTTTTTTGTGTGTCCAAAAAAAATGGGGGGACAGGAAGAAAAATTACTTTTTTAAAAAAAAAGGTTGGACAGGTTGGACACTATAAAATATGTGTAATAGGAAGAAGAATTATATATAAAATACCGAAATTTAATAATAAAAAAGTGTCCAACCTTTAAAAAACAAGGTTGGACAGGACTTGGACAGGTTGGACACCCCTTAGGAGAAGGTATTTTCACTCACCCTGCTCTTATATTCACCAAAAAAAAAAGCAAAGGTAATATTAGATTTATAAGCAAAAAAAAGGTATGATGTACGACATGTAAAATCATCAACCAGAATTGAACTGGCGATCCCAATTTTCACGAGCCGTGTTTACTAACCATTTAGCATGTCGTACAACTGCCTGCTAATTTGTTGAAAAATAAAGTATTTGACTCATTTTTTATTTTTTGTTTTGGAATTTTATTACATCAAATTCTGGAAAATTCTATTTCCGCGAATATGTCTCTACAACACCCCAACACGGCGGTGTTGGTGTGTTTTTAGGCTAAAAACAGAAAATCAGAATTCTGTCTGAACAGGTTTTCGGAAACATGTCTCTAATTCCGCGAGAAAATAAAACTAAAAATGAATGGATTGAGGAATTTGAGATACGAAAGCCTGGAGTAGATAGGCTCAAGAAAGATAAAATAAGATGTGAAAAAAGAATTTCAAAAGCGGATAAAGAAATCGCTCTTCTAATGGAAAAGAAACAGCCTGACATAGTCAAGGTTGATGCTATTAATGATATGTTGAAGCGACTAAGTATTGAAAATGATGAAGTGGAGGAGGATAGACTTTTTAGAATGAGACAAAAGAAATTGGAAAAAAAAATAAACAAAGAACGGGATAATTTTTATAAATGGAAAAAGGATAATAGTGGACAACTTTCCGCCATTGTTCTTAATAATATTCTCGCTGGTATTGAGAAAGAGTATTTATCATTCAATGCTTCTCTCAATAAATATTCAAGTGATGGGATTAACGAAAACGGGAATTCTGGAATAAATAGCGAATATGTGAATTCTGGTATAAGTAGCGAATATGCGAATTCTGGTGTAAGTAGCAAAAACAATAGGAATATGTACAGAGTCTACAGAACCGAGAATGCCGATAGCAACTCGGAATAAAAAGACTTAGTACAATATTTGGTTTTTTTTAAAAACCAGGGGTTTAAAACCCCACTTTCCTTCAAAGAAATTTTCACTACACACACTTTTGTGTGTGTAGACAATGGAAGAGCTGAACCAAGTCGCTGACGAAGTCGGCGACCTAAACATCGCTCCTGCTCCTGATGGTAAGTCCAAATTCTATCGTTTCTTTTTTACTAAAATGAATGTGGTTGTAGGAGTCTGGAAGCCTTGGAGCGAAGTTGAAAAAAAGGCTCCAGCAGAAATGAAAAAACCTCACTTCGTTCGTGTGTCTGCGGGTTTTGCTCGCATCGGTTTGGAGGAACTGACTGCCTTCGAAGCCGAGAGCAAGTTTTACACCCGCAGGCCTTCCGAACGAAATGAAAATTACTTATTTGGATGGATAGACCTAGATCAAACCGTAAAAAATCCGAAAAAGAAAACTTTCTTTCTCGCTTCCCTCAAGGTTGGAGAGGAAGAAGATGAGGAGGAAATCCTCGTCTTTCCTTCCCTCTCCGCGGTAGTGAAAAGAGTTGGTGATGAGGAGCTCATCAACTGGATTATCCCCATTTCTTAAAAACCTTATTATTATTAAATAATAGGGGTTGACTGTGTTATTCATCCTCCCCCCCCCCCCCCCTTCTCCCATTTTTTGTGGTGTGATCATTTATGTTGGATAGACATGTCCATTCGTACATTAAATACAAGCACAGAAAAAACAGAAAAACACACATACGACACATACAACAACCCGCCCTATTATAAAAAATATGTCATTTTACAAAAACAAAAATAACAACAATAAATACAAAGGCTTATTTTGTCATTTTGTCGTTATGAGACTACATAACATTTAATAAATTCCTCACTGAATAAAGATATATATTTCCTAGTGTGTTATGTAGTCTCATAACGACAAAATGACAAAATAAGCCTTTGTATTCATTGTTGTTATTTTTGTTTTTGTAAAATGATATTTTTTTATAATAGGGCGGGTTGTTGTATGTGTCGTATGTGTCGTATGTGTGTTTTTCTGTTTTTTCTGTGCTTGTATTTAATGTATGAATGGACATGTCTATCCAACATAAATGATCATATATATATATATACTAAGAGGGGCCGAGTAGACGAAGAAGAGGGGAGAGAAGGAGAAGTGAGAGAAGGTCGTTACCGTCGTTGTTTTTCACTGTCGTCTGTCTCATCGTCGT
>WBZZ01005180.1:105000-110000 GCA_019918135.1 Paulinella micropora
GCCCTCTGATGGGCTTAGGGTGCTGCTTAGCCAGATGTCTTCCCGCTCTGCTTTCCCACGTTGGCGGGCGCTGGAGGGGGGAAGTCACAACCTTATCAGAAGGCGATTGTTGAGCTGCAACAATCGCCTTCGCCTCTACCGATCCAAATTTGGCTCATGCTCGCCGGACTGCTCAAGCTGTTTCGCCTTGTGTGGCACTGAGGTTAACGAGTCGTTACGTCACTTCCTGCTGCATTGCCCAACGTTTGCGAGCTCTCGTGAGGCACTGTTTAAGTTTATCGATGAGGCGCAAGCCCGGCAGCCCCTCATGCTGAATCGAGGAGGGCTTTATCACAGGGAACTGCGGGAGGCAGAGGAGGAGATGAGGCTCTTCAAAGAGGAATGGCTGAAGGGGGAGGATGAAAAGATGGCGGCGATGCTCGGCGTTTTGTTTATCCCTGTCCCAGAAGAGGTGGAGGAGGAGTTAGGAAGGTTTGTTGCCACCATCTGGAAGGAGTGGGAGGAGTTGGAGGCGCAGACCAGGGAGAGGGGGCGGAGGAGGAGGAGGAGGTGATCGACCTCACGGTCGTTCAGGAGGTGGGTAGAAGGAGGGGAAGGCCTAGTCAGGTAGAATTTCTGGCTAGATCTGTTGTAGGTGGAGGTCAGCGCAGCGTCGCGGACTTCTTCTCGGCAGATAACTCCTCTCACTCCTTGCACCCACTTGCACATGCACAGCACGCTCATTTGCACCTTGCACTGCCAGTCGAGTCTTTGGAGCGGAGCCGCGTCACCGAACGGTCCCGTGCTACCAATGGAGGCACATGTCCGACAGGATCAAAGGCCAATTGACTGATACGTCTATTATTATTATTATTATTATTATTATTATCATTATTAACAACAACAACAACAACAACAACAAGAGAAGGCCGTAGCCACACACCATCTTGCATTTTAATCATTTGTTTAAATTTATAATTAAATTCAACAACAACAACAACAACAACCATCTTACATTAATCAGTTTGTTTAAATTTATTATTATTATTATTATTATTATTATTATTATTATTATTATTATTATTATTATTATTATTATTATTATGGAGGGGTGCACAGTATGGGCACCCCACGGGAAGAGGTGGTTGGGCCTCTTCCCACTGGCTTCGAGGCTATGTCGTTGTGTTGGCTCCGAGGCTATGTTGTTGTGTTGGTTCCGAGGCTATGTTGTTGTGTTGGTTCCGAGGCTATGTCGTTGTGTTGTTTTTTATAAGACATACACCACGTGGGATCAAAAGGGTATTTACATTCCGTGATCTAGAGGTGGTGACGGGTTTCGAGGCGTCCCAGATACTTACCACAAAACGTCCTCATGCGCTGGCAGACCGCATGAAATGTCTGCTACCCCTGTGAGTACCTCCATGCGGGACCTACCCAGTCTCGTGGAGCTCTCACGCGGGGAAGATCAATCATTCGTAGTTGATTTCCTGCAAGGTACCCGACACTGTGCCGGTAGTAGGGACTTCCTTTTGGGGCCTCTATGCAGGATGGTTAGAGTCACTCTTCCCTCCCCAACATACTCACTGTAGTCCTTGTTGGGTCGAGGGATGGAGGCGCATGGCCCTCGGGCTCAGCCATGACAGATCAATATATATTTATTATTATTATTATTATTATTATTATTATTATTATTATTATTATTATTATTATTATTATTATTATTATTATTATTATTATTATTATTATTATTATTATTTTGGACACCGTGATAGCCCAGTGGTCAAGTTCTACCATCTGGGCCCTGTCGCCAGTTCGATTCCCGTCGGTGCCACCAGTATTTTCATTGAACATACCGATCCGTCTGGACCAGTATTTTCATTGAACATACCGGCCCGTCTGGAAGTGTTGGAACTGCCCTTGCGGGGGTGTCATTAGAGCTTATCGTCAATTCTTCGTACTCCCCTCACGGGTGAGACGATGGAGGCGCATGTGCAGAAATGCATCAGCCATTGACAGAGAAGCACTATTATTATTATTATTATTATTATTATTATTATTATTATTATTATTATTATTATTATTATTATTATTATTATTAGGACACCGTGATAGCCCAGTGGTCAAGTTCTACCATCTGGGCCCTGTCACCAGTTCGACTCCCGTCGGTGCCACCAGTATTTTCATTGAACATACCGATCCGTCTGGACCAGTATTTTCATTGAACATACCGGCCCCCGTCTGGAAGTGTTGGAACTGCCCTTGCGGGGGTGTCATTAGAGCTTATCGTCAATTCTTCGTACTCCCCTCACGGGTGAGACGATGGAGGCGCATGTGCAGAAATGCATCAGCCATTGACAGAGAAGCACTATTATTATTATTATTATTATTATTATTACTATTACTATTATTATTATTATTATTATCATTATCATTATTATTATTATTATTACTATTATTATTATTGTTATTATTATTATTATTATTATTATTATTATTATTATTATTATTATTATTATACTTATTATTAATGGAGGCACATGTCCAGGATCTGGATCTGATGCTATAGTCTGAGGAAGCCTATACTTATTATTATTATTATTATTATTATTATTATTATTATTATTATTATTATTATTATTATTATTATTATTATTATTATTATTATTGTGAACAACAACAACAACAACAACAACAACAACAACAACAACAACAACAACAAAAGCGGAAATTGAAGGCGGTAGCCACACACCATCTTGCATTTTAAATATACTTTGTTTAAGTTTTATATTAAATTGAACAACAACAATAACAACAACAACAACAGCAACAACAACAACAACAACAACAACAACAACAACAACAACAACAACAACAACAACAACAACAACAACAACAACAACAACAACAACAAACGTGGATGATGTAAAAGAAGACCCATGATGCTGAATAAGCAGAAGAAAGAGCTATACCACACCCAGCCTACGCCAAAGTTCAAGACATACATTTTGCTGCGCCCTGTGATTGTGATGTTTTGTTGCTGGTAGGTGGACTTTGGAAGGGAAGGTGTGTGAAACCCCGCTTGCTGGTATTGGGTGGATTACTGGTCACGACGTCGACCTCCACCTGCAAAAAATCCAAGTACTTCCCTGCAAGACAAACAACCAGAAACCCACCTCAAGACTGGAGTACGTGGTCGTCGATGACATGGCAGGTTTCCTCTGAGCGAGTCTCTTTGTGTCGCCCTGGGGTTACAAAAATTGAAATATTTATTTTTGATAAGGGACAGGCCGGTGACCCCTAGATTAAACGGAAATAATGGCTAGTCAGGCCTGGAATTAATTCTGGGTTTTGCCGTCTTCGCGTGATCGCTCTCTCCCGTTTCGTTCGGTCCAGGCCGGTCCTACTTTCAACCTTTTGTAGTGGTTTTTTTTTGTTTTTTTTATTATGGATTATTCACACTTTATGGCGATGTGCTAATATGTCCGCTTCCTGAACGAGTGGAAGACACAGAACTGTGAGTCCGTTTGATTATTAATTGACACGAATTATCGAGGTACCCAATCAAAGGAAAGAAGCGGCTCAAAAGCCCATTCCAGGTTTGACTATCACAATTGAGGATGGGGGCATGTGCAACTAAAGAATCAGAGAATGTCGTCAAAAGGGACAGACGAGATTCTGGGGATGATGACGGGCCACCTGCATTGATTCCGAAGGCAGGCATGAGGTACCATGCGTTTCAAATGCTTATCTTTCACTTTGGTGACACTTTTGTGACTGCTCGGTGTGCTTTTTCTTTCTGAGAAAGTGCTTAATTTGGACTTGAGATACATCCATGTCTTAATCTTCTCGATCTTTCTCTCTCGATCTTTCTCTCTCTTTTTCTCTCTCTCTTTCTCTCTTCTTGCTCTCTCTCTCTCTCTCTCTCTCTCTCGATCTCTCTATCTCTCTCTCTCTCTTTCTCTCTCTCTCTCTCTCTCTCTCTCTCTCTCTCTCTCTCTCTCTCTCTCTCTCTCTCTCTCTCTCTCTCTCTCTCTCTATCGACCGATCTCTCTCTCTCTCTCCTCACTCGCTCTCTCTCCTCACTCCCTCTCTCTCTCTCTCTCTCTGTCTCTCTCCTTTCTTCCTCCGCTCCCTCCCTTAATCCCCTCCCTTAATCCCCTTCCTCCCTTAATACCCTCCCCCCCTCCTTCCTTCCCTCCTTCCTTCCCTCCCTCCCTCCCGCTTGCTATCTCTCTCTCTTTCTCTCTCTCTCTCTCTCTTTCTCTCTCTTTCACACACAAACATACGCACACGCTCTCTCTCTCTCTCTCTCTCTCTCTCTCTCTCTCTCTCTCTCCCTCCCTCTCTCTCCCTATCTCTCTCGCTCTTCTTCTTCTTCTTCTTCTTCTTCTTCTGCTTCTGCTTCTGCTTCTTCTTTCCTCTTCTTTCTTCTTCTTCTTCTTCTTCTTCTTCTTCTTCTTCTTCTTCTTCTTCTTCTTCTTCTTCTTCTTCTTCTTCTTCTTCTTCTTCTTCTTCTTCTTCTTCTTCTTCTTCTTCTTCTTCTTCTTCTTCTTCTTCTTCTTCTTCTTCTTCTTCTTCTTCTTCTTCTTCTTTTCTTCTTTCTTCTTTCTTCTTTCTTCTTTCTTCTTCTTTCTTCTTCTTCTTCTTCTTTCTTCTTCTTCTTCTTCTTCTTCTTCTCCTCCTCCTCCTCCTCCTCCTCCCTCTCCCTCTCCTTCTTTTTCTTCTTCTTCTTCTTCTTCTTCCTCTTCTTCTTCCTCTTCTTCCTCTCTCTCTCTCTCTTCCTCTCTTCCTCTCCTCTCTCTCTCCCTCTCTCTCTCTCTCTCTTTTCTTTCTTTCTTTCTTTCTTTCTTTCTTTCTTTCTTTGTCTCTCAAGGAGAGACGACGAAGAGATCTGCTCTTTTCTCTGCTCCTCTCCTCCCCTCCCTCCACTCCCCTCCCCTCTACTCCCATTTCTTTTGTTTTCGTTCCTTCCTCGTCGTATGTTTTCATTCGCGTTACTTTCCTTTCCTTTCCTTTCCTTT
>WBZZ01005180.1:115000-130407 GCA_019918135.1 Paulinella micropora
TATGGAACGAGCCCTGGCCCCGCCTGGTACTAGGGAGCTTTGGTATCGCCTGTATCAGTCCCTTCCGTGCAAACATCACGGCTTAGCTGGGCATCGGGTCAATACTTTACAGACTTCCTTGGTTGACGAAATCAGAAGCTCCTTTTTTCTGACATTAGTAGATATCTCATCTATCTATCTATCTATCTATCTATCTATCTATCTATCTATCTATCTATCTATCTATCTATCTATCTACCTACCTACCTACCTACCTACCTACCTATCTATCTATCTATCTATCGCTATCTCTACCTATCTACCTACCTACCCCCCCCCCCCTTTCTCCCTCTCTCCTCAGAGCTCGTTCCAAGAGGAAGATTGTAGCGATATTAAACTACCCCCCCCCCCCCCCTCTCTCTCTCTCTCTCTCTCTCTCAGAGCTCGTTCCAAGAGGAAGATAGTAGCGATATTAAAAGCGGAAGACAAGTGGCGCGCCGCACGCAAGGTTCATATATGTATGCATATACGTATATATGTATGTATATATGTATATGTAAATGCAAATGTTACATTTACATTTACATTTATATTTACATGTAGATTCACAATTTAATGTAATGTATGCCAGGATGAGCTCATCAAAAAACGCGAGGCGCATGAGGCAACGCAACAGGTAATTTCATACATACATACATACATACATGCATGCATACATACATACATACATACATACATGCATACATGCATACATACATGCATACATATATAATACATACATACATACATACATACATACATATATACATACTACATATGTACATACATACATACGTACGTACTACTTACTTACATAGCTACATACCTACTTACACATAGTATGTATGTGTATACAGCTAAAAGCGGAGGAATTGCGTGCAAATGGAGAGAAAGACGAAATATATACATACACACACATACATACATATACACATACGCAAATATATATCATACATCTACAGTTAAAAGCGGAAGAGATGCGTGTGAAAGAAACGGAGAGAAAGACGGAATGTACATACATATCATATGTATCTGCAGGCGAAGGCAGAAGAGATGCGCGTGAAGGAAATGGAGAGGAAGACGAAAGAGCTGGCCAAAGCCGCTCTGAGGTACATGCATAACATAACATACATAACATACATACGTACATACATACATACATAAAAGAAGTGGAGAGGAAGAAGACGAAAGAGCTGGCCAAAGCCGCTCTGAGGTACATGCATAACATACATAACATACATACATACGTACATACATACATTCATAAAAGAAATGGAGGAAGACGAAAGAGCGAAGCCGCTCTGAGGTACACACATAACATAACATTACATACATAACATACGTACATACATACATACATAAAAGAAATGGAGGGAAGACGAAAGAGCTGGCCAAAGCCGCTCTAAGGTACACACACTACATACATAACATACATAACATACATACGTACATACATACATACATAAAAGAAATGGAGAGGAAGACGAAAGAGCTGGCCAAAGCCGCTCTGAGGTACATGCATACATAACATACATAACATACATAACATAACATGCATACATACATACATGCATACATAAAAGAAATGGAGAGGAAGAAGACGAAAGAGCGGCTGTTATACATACATTAACATACATACATACATATATACATACATACATACATACATACATATATACATAACATTACATACATACATAGATGTATACATATATACATACATGCATATAGGGCTGAAGTGTTGTATAAGAAGAAGATTGAAGAAGCGGCAGCAGCGGCGCGAGAACAAGCACGGGCCGAACAGGTGGGTATGTATGTATGTATGTATGTGTATGTATGTGTATGTATGTATGTGTATGTATGTATGTATGTATGTATGTATGCACGCACGCACGCACGCACGTACGTACGTACGTATGTAATGTAATATAATGTAATGTAATGTAATGTAATGTAATGTATGTATGTATGTATGTATGTATGTATGTATGTATGCATGTATGTATGTATTTATGTAGTTATTTATGTGCATGTGTGTGTGTGTGTGTGTGTGTGTGTGTGTACAGAAGCGCCAACTGGAGGAGGCGTTAAAGGCTGCTGAAGAGGTTAGCTACCTACCCAGCCTACCTACCTACCTATCTACCTACCTACCCAACCTACCTACCTACCTACCTTACCTATCTAGGCGCGTCTGAAGGCTGAAGCTGAAGAGGCAACGTTGAAGAAGAAGGCCCTGGAAGATCTGGATGCTAGCAGGCGTATCGAACAGGAGATGATGAGCTTGAGAGGTTAGAACGAGAGGAGAAGGAGGCACACGAGCATGACGCACACCGAGACGACGACAGCTCGCCAAGGACTAAGACTGGCGAAGGAAGACGCCGTGCAGAGCGATGAGGATGAGGAGAGCGAGGAAGGGGCAAGCAGGAGGAAGGAGGGAAGGGGAAGGGGTAGGGGAGGACATAGCAGGGGCGGAGCATTTGGACCATCCGGAGCAGGAGGAGGAGGACAATCAGAACGATCAGGCCAGTCAAGTCACGAGGAGAAGTCGGCCTTGTCCGTTCTCTCGCTGTGCCTCGTGGCAGCGAGGAGAGGGACGAAGATGGGGAGGGAGAGGAGACGGAGAGGGTATCCTCAAGGACAAGGAGCGTAGAGACAATGAGATCTGGATGGCAGCCCAGCAGCAGGCTGGGGCGGAGGAGGAAGACGAGGGAAGACGAGGCCTACCAGCAGCACGCCCGAACGAGACCACCAGAAAGAGAGAAAGTTGCGGGTGGCGGGGAATCTCAAAGGACAGATTGCGAGAGCTCAGCGAGGCAAGCAAGAAGGCACGCAGTCGCAAAAGCCCCTTTGCCTCTCCTTTGGGCGCGCCTCGATTACACACATGCAAATGGCCAACAAACGGCGGCGCAGCGGCAACCAAACGCGCCAGAAACCGCTGACGCGCAATATGCGGGACCAAGGAGGAAATCCTGGGCGCGCTTTACTCGGAGAATGAGGAAGAAGAAGGTCTACCAAATCCCCTCAGCTCCTCGACCAAGAAGAAGAAGAAGAGCTCTTCTACCAAAAGCCGAAGACGGTTTCTACGACGGATGGCCAGGCCCGCCAAAAAAACACCGCGTTCGCGCGAAAGGTCTTGTGGTGCATGGAGAAGAGTCGGATGAGGAGAAGGACGATGAGAGCGATGCTAGCATGGGAGTGTCGCCGAGGGCGGGGCAGAAGGCGGACATCCCAGACATGCACGAGGAGATCAAGACGATTGAGGAGGAAGAGAGCGTGCCCGCGGTTAGCATGACGTTGAAGTTGACTAAGGAGGAGGGAGGAGGTTGATGTAGTGAAGCAAGAGGAGGATAGGAAGAAGAGAGAGGAGGAGGAAAGGAAGAAGAAGGAGGCGGAAACGGGTTAGGTTGGCGCAGGAGGAGGAGATAGGAAGAAGAGAGAGAGAGGAGGAAAGGAAGGAGGAGAACGGTAAGTTGGCCCAGGAGGAGGAGGATAGGAAGAAGAGAGAGAGGTGGAAAGGAAGAAAGAAAGAGGAGGAACGGTGTAAGGTTGGCACAGAGGAGGAGAGGAAGAGGAAGGAAGCAGAGGAGGAGAAGAAGAGAAAAGAGCAGAGGAGCAGAGAGGAAGAATACGAGAAGAGAGAGGAGAAGGAGAGGAAGAGGATCGCGGAGGAAGAAGCGGCGGAAAGGAAGAGGAAGCAGAAGGCTCAAGAGGAAGCAATGCGGGCAGCTATCGATGCAAGGATCAGGGCGGAGGAAGAGCAAGAGGCCAAGAAGCAGGCGGAGCTGGAGGCGAAGAGGAAAGCGGAAGAAGATGCGAAGAGGAGAGCAGAGGAGGAAGCGGCTGCGAAGGAAGCGGAAAGGTTACGCAAGGAAAAGAGAGAAAGAGGTAACATTACCTACCAAGCTACCTACCAACCAACTACCTACCTGCCCCTACCTGCCCACCTACCTACCTACTTAACCTACCTACCTACCTAGCTACCTATTGTCTGTGTTCAGGCGAAGGCACGCGCGGCGAAGAGGCAGAAGAGAAGGCCCGGAAAGAAGAAGAAGAGAAGAGAAGAAAGGCCCAAGAAGTGGAGGACAGGAAGAAGCGGGAGGCAGAGGAGGCCAAGAAGAAGGAGGAGGAGGGAAATCAAGAGGAAAGAGGAAGAGGTCAAGAGAGCGGCCAGAGTACGAAGAGGCAAGGAAGAAAGTCCTTGAAACGAAGAACAACCTGTCAGTCAAGCAAGCTACCAAGAGGAGATCCTTCGTTTGCAGCAGAGATGAAGACCGTCAACGAGGTTCAACGTTTTACCTCATTCCTTCTCCAAACCCCCTCCCCCCCCCCCCTCTCATCCTCTTTCTATCAATGAATCTATCTATCTATCTACCTGCCCATCTACCTACCTGCAAATGCATCAATCCATATCGCTATCTACCCATATACCTATCTACGCAGTTGGAGGAGGCAAGAAAGAAAGTACAAGCAGCCAATGGATCCACAGAGGCCAAGACGAAGGAGGACGAAGAAAAGGAAAAGCAACGTGCTGCGGAGGAGGCTGAGGTACGAATGTGTGTGTGTGTCTGTGTGTGTGTGTGTGTGAGAGAGAGAGAGAGAGAGAGAGGAGAGAGAGAGAGAGAGAGAGAGAGACAGACAGACAGACAGACAAGAGACAGAGAGAGAGAGAGAGAGAGAGAGAGAGAGAGAGAGAGAGAGAGAGAGAGAGAGAGAGAGAGAGAGACAGACAGACAGAAAGACAGAGAGACAGAGACAGAGAGACACAGTGAGAGAGAGAGAGAGAGCGAGAGAGACACACACACACACAGAGACAGACAGAGAGAGAGAGAGAGAGAGAGAGCGAGCGAGAGAGAGAGAGAGAGAATATAGACAGGGACAGACGGTTGGTTTTGTGTTGTGGCTAGGCGAAACGGAAGCGCGAAGAGGAGCAGCACAAACAGTCCGCCAAGCTTCTGGACGAGGTAATTGTGCGTGTGTGTGTGTGTGTGTGTGTTTGTGTGTGTGTATCTATCTTATCTATCTATCTCTATCATCTATCTATCTATCTATCTATCTATCTATCTATCTATCTATCTATCTATCTATCTATCTATCTATCTACCTACCTACCTACCTACCTACCTACCTACCTACCTACCTGCCTGCCTGCCTGCCTCTTCCTGCCTGCCTGCCTGCCTACCTACCTACCTATCCATCTATCTATCTATCTATCTAATCTATCTGTAGCTGGAATCGGCTCGCAAGGCCAAGGTGGAGCAGGAGGAGAAGGAACGACTCAAGCTGCAGGTGAAGACTGTATTGTATTGTATTGTATTGTATTGAATTGTAATTGTAATTGTAATTGTAATTGTATTGTATTGTATTGTATTTGATTGTATTGTAGTACTGTTAGATCAGAACACATACATAAACACATGCATACATATTAGCATACATACATAGTATTATGCATGTAGGTGAATAGTGTAGTAATGTTAGACAAAAACATTACACACATACACACGTACATACATACATGCATACAGGAAATCATGGACGCGAAGGAAAAGGAAAGGGCGGAAAAGCTGTTGGCGCAGACAGAAGAACTCAAGAACGAACTGCGGGATGCAGTACTCGAGGACACGGAAGGTACTAGTCTATTATGTGGCTAGCCACAGATTTGACGTGTTTTGCGGGTGAGCCGGGGCCGGCCGGCGAGCCCGCAAAACACATCAAATTTAGCGCGCCGCATATGTAGTTTTATCGGTAACCTGACTACATTTTGTGCAGGTGACCGATAAATCTTAATCTCGTAGAAAATACCATGTGAAGATAAACATGGACATAATGTATATTGCGGATTGGTTCTTGAAGTGGATGATGGACACAGTATTATTATTATTATTATTATTATTATTATTATTATTATTATTATTATTATTATTATGCGCAAGTGAGCAAGGCCATGATTGCATCAGGCCGAATCCAAATCTACACATAACATATAGAAAAATATACACATACATAAACACAGTCATATACGTTATGTATTATTGTGTCTGTGAAGGCGATATCGATACAGAGCGGACAAATATACACATAAATATACAGAAAATATACACATACACAGTCATATACGTTATGTATTATTGTGTCTGTGAAGGCGATATAGATACAGAGTCATACACGTTATGTATTATTGTGTCTGTGAAGGCGATATAGATACAGAGTCATATACGTTATGTATTATTGTGTTTGTGAAGGCGATATCGATACAGAGCGGCTGGAGAAGGCCGTGATTGCATGGTACATACATACATATACATACATACATACATACATACATACATACATACATACATACATACATACATACATACATACATACAGGCGCGTGATCGGCAAGGATATCAAGGAGTTCCGCATGGCCAAAGATCTACTGCGTATCCTGCGAAACATAGAGGTCTATCTACACCAAATAACTACCTATCTTAAGTAGTAGGTAGGAAGATAGGTAGTTGGTAAGTAGGTGGGACAGGTAGGTGCTTTTCCCCCCCCCCCCCCCCCCTATCTATAAATCTACCTATCTATCTATCTATCTACCTATCTATCTCCCCCCCCCCCCTCCCCCCTCTCATGGCCAAGGACCTGCTGCGCATGCTGCGAAACAAAGAGGTTTTATCTACACCAACTACCTACCTACCTACCTACCTATCCCACCTACTTACCTACCTACCTATCTCCTACCTGCTACGCGTGCTGTGGAACATCGAGGTATCAACACCATCTACCTAAGAGAGAGAGAGAGAGGGGAGGGGGGGGGGGGAAAGCCTACCTATCCCACCTACTTACCAACTACCTATCTCCCTACCTACTACTTAGTGGGCTAAACGAAAGATGCTCAGTGCACGCTACATGCTAACCTACCTACCTGACCCACCTACCTACCTACCTGACCTACCTACCTACCTACCTGCCTACCTGACTACCTACCTGACCTACCTACCTACCTACCTAGAGCGCCATTACGCGTCGCGCAGTCCAAGACCTGCAGATGGCAATCCGCGAGGCGGAGCGACTGGACTCAGGCAGTCCGCAGGTAAATAGATACCGCTCTTCCGCCATCTTATCCTTTGACCTTCTTCTTCTTCTTGGCACGCCTTACATCGCCATGTGTTTTATCTAAAAACGGCGCTGATTTACAGCCGTGATTAACCTCTTCTGCTCCGAGAAGACCTTGTATGATATTATTTTCTTAGATCGCTGTTGCCAAAGAAGAACTGGACAAGCTCAACAAGCAGGCGGCGGCCGTCAAGAAGCTGGAGGTATGGATGGGATGGATGGATGGGATGGATGGATGGATGTATTTGTCATTTCCGCTGTTCCCCCAAGCCAAATCAGTAGGATATAATATTAATCTAATATGAAATAGGTGGCAATCGCGGCAGTTCCGCCGAACCAACAAACAATCGTCGCGCTCGTTGCGCAGTGCGAGGTAACACTTGTTGATATTGATGGTTGTTGTTGTTGTTGTTGTTATTGCTGTTCGTCTTGTTCTTGTTCTTGTTCTTGTTGTGTGTTGTTGTTGTTGCTGCTGCTGTCGTCGTTGTTCGTTGTTTTCGTTCTTTTTTTTTTTTTTTTTTTTTTCACATCTGACGTTTTTTTTTTTTTTTTTTTCATATCTCTGACGTTTCTTTTTCCTTTCTCTCTCTTAGAAATTGGGTGTTCCAGACAGCGATCCTATCTATGCTAAAGGCGCCGCCATGTTCAGAAAGAAAGCAAACAAGGTTATCTATCTATCTATCTATCTATCTATCTATCTATCTCTATCTATCTATATCTATCTAATCTATCTAATCTTATCTAATCTTATCTAATCTTATCTAATCTTATCTATCTAAGCTATCTAAGCTATCTAATCTGTCTAACCTATCTAATCTAATCTACCTAATCTAGCTATCTATCTACCTACCTACCTACCTACCTACCTACCTTCCTACCTTCCTATCTATCTATCTATCTCTATCTATCTATCTACCTACCTACCTACCTACCTACCTACCCACCCCCACCCACCCACCCACCCACCTACCTACCTACCTACCTATCTATCTATCTATCTATCTATCTATCTATTCTATCTATTCTATCTGTCTACCTGTATACCTATCTATCTATTTATCTATATACTTAGGCATTCAACAAATTCAACAGGCGCGCTACACGTGCATCAGTTATTGTTCCGGTAACATACATATACAAACACACACACCATACATACATATACAAACACACACACATACATACATACATACATACATACACACACATACATGCATACATACACTACATACATACATGCATACACACATACATACATGCACATACACACATACATACATACATACAAACATACATGCATACACACATACATACATGCATACACACTCACACATAAATACATACATACATACATACATACATACATACGTAACATACATAACATGCACACATTTATTAACATACACAACATACATTACATACATTACATTACATTTACATTTACATTTACATTACATTTACATTACATTTACGTATATATATACATATATATACATATATACATACATATATACATACATACATACATACATACATGCATGCATACATGCATGCATATATACATACATATACATACATATACATACATAGAGACATATATACATACATACATACATACATACCATACATACCATACCATACATACATACATACATACATACATACATACATACATACATACATACGAAGACACAAACATGCAATCATCATCAATATTCATTTTATTTTCTTCGTTTTATTTTGTAGCATACTAAGCTTATGTTGCTTGTTTTGTTTTAGCGATAGCGCTGACACCCTCCAAGTGCCAATCACCTCATCTACCCTATTGAATTGGTTTGTTCGCTTCGAAGGGCAGTATGCCTATGTGTTGCAGCCTTCAAATTTCATCCCAAAGGTCCTTCTCAGGACAGACCGAGAAGACTTTTTGGTGTGAATAGCAGATTATTTCTTTTTTTCTTACTGTTTGATGTGTAGCACAGGTCTAGCACAGAGCATTATATCATTGTATTATATATTATCTTAATTATTGACCAGGTCATAATATCAATGATAATTCTGTCTTTCGCTGAGGAAACTCTTAAACTATCCAGCTGGAGGACGGTTTGAATATGAACCTTCTATATCCATACTTATTAACAATGTCAATATTCTCGTCCGTAATTATTAATTAAATTGTATTATTATATTAATACAAAACATTGTGAAGTCATTGCCCGGCCCCTGTCTGTTATAATATTACCAGGTATTATTATTAATATACCTGGTAATAATCTGGAACAACCGCGACACACAGTCTGCAGAGGAGAATCCGAGGCTAAATTGACACTGTCAAAAAGTCAGAGGGATTGTCAACGGTATTAATAAAGGTTTTAGCCGGTCGTCAAGGTGCTCAGTCTGATATTGTACTGTATTAATAAAATAAATTGGTCTGTGCTAACGAGCAGTTGAAAACTTGACGTAACAACTACAAGCTGACGGTTATTATTATTTGACAGTTGATAACTTTCAATAAAAATGGAGTAACGGACTGAAAATACTGAGAAGTGTAAACTTGAAGAAAGTTTAACACAATATTGATAATCTCGTTCCGGTACCGGGTACGGTATTCATTTCGATATTGATACAATTACCTGTTTTCTCATATTGATGCCAAGGCAATACCGGCCGGCTCTACATACCCTGCGGAGGGGGGGAGGCTGGAGTCTGTACTATTTAAAATTAAATTTGCACAAAACTTGAAAAAAAAAAAAAAAAAAAAAAAAAGTTCGTATTAATAACAATGAGACGACTCATTATTGATAACACATGAAGAAACTTTGCCTGTCGCAGGGAGGTAGCGGAAGAAGTCAAGATGTTGGAGAGCAAGAAAACTAACCAAATGGATTTACAGAAGGGTCTAGATTATACGTCAGGATAAACGCAGGAAAAAGAAAAGAAAAGAGGAGAGGATAGGAGAGGACAGAAGAGAAGAGAAGAGAAAAGGGAGGAGGAAGAGGAGGAGAAGCAGCAGAGAGAGAGAGAGAGAGAAAGAGAGAGAGAGAGGGGAGAGAGAGAGAGAGAGAGTGAGAGAGTTACAAAAATTTGCACCCAGTAGGACATTGTAGAATACAAAAGGACAGAGAGAGAGAGAGAGAGAAGAAAATTTACGATCTACTCAAGCGGGATTGGAAAATCAGGGCATCCAGCAATCTTTCCCACATATTTCATGTGCTGTAATAGGAAAGATGAAAATCGCTGGGCAATCCCAGCCATCTTTGGAGTCTGGTTCTTTATGGCAGAACTTAGAGACTTGCTTGCTGATGTTGTCTTTGGCTGCAAACAGGTAGATAGGTAGGAAGGTAGATAGGTAGGAAGGTAGATAGGTAGGAAGGTAGGTTGGAGGTAGGTAGGTAGGTGGGTACGTAGGTAGGTAGATAGGTAGATAGGTAGATAGGTAGGTAGGTAGGTAGGTAGGTAGGTAGGTAGGTAGCTAGGTAGGTAGATAGGTAGGTAGGTAGGTAGGTAGGTGGGTAGGTAGGTAAGTAGGTAGGTAGATAAGTTGATAGGTTGGTAGATAGAAGATAGATAGATAGATAGATAGATAGATAGATAGATAGATAGATAGATAGATAGATAGATAGATAGATAGATAGATAGATAGATAGATAGATAGATAGATAGATAGATAGTAGGTAGGTAGGTAGGTAGGTAGGTAGGTAGGTAGTAGATAGATAGATAGATAGATAGATAGATAGATAGATAGATAGATAGATAGATAGATAGATGGATAGAAGAGCCACAGCAGTGTTGAGTGTAGATGCTACGTGAAAGGAAAGAAAGAACGAAGAAGGTAGGGAAGGGAAGGGAAGGGAAGAAAAAAGAAAGAAGAGAGAGAAGAGAGAGCGTGTGTGTATGTGGGTGTGTGTGTGTGTGGTGGAGAGAGAGAGAGAGGGGGGAGAGAGAGAGAGGAGAGAGAGGAGGGAGAGAGAGAGAGAGAATGTGTGTGTGTGTGAGAGAGAGAGAGAGGAGAGGGAGGGAGGGAGAGAGAGAAAAGAGAGAGAGAGAGAGAGAGAGAGAGAGAGAGAGAGAGAGAGAGAGAGAGAGAGAGAGAGAGAGAGAGAGAGAGAGATAGAGAGAGACAGAGAGAGAGAGTCTGTCTGTGTGTGTGTGTGTATGTGTGTGTGTGTGTGTGTGTGTGTGCGTGTGTGTGTGTGTGTGTGTGTGAGAGAGAGAGAGAGAGAGAGAGAGAGAGAGAGAGAGAGAGAACACGAAAAAGAAATGTGCAGAAAACGAGAAGGGAAGCAAGCAAACAAAGCAAGAATGACTAGAGCACGAACAGACCCCCCATCCCCCCCCCCCCCCCCCCCCCCCCCCCCCGCGCCTCCTTTCCCGGCGGGCCGCGGGCATTATTTGTCCCTCCCTCTCGCCCTCTCGCTTTCGCACAGGCTAGTAGATTTGCAAACGCATCGTAGGATTCGGGTGTTGTGTGATGTCAGAATAATGACGACGCTGTATGGATTGAGGTGTACGATGAGCAGGGTTGAAGGAGGTGATCGTGAAGTGAGCTGCCAGAAGGAAGTCCAACATTGCCTCTCACGCAATCAAGTTGAATGCCAAGTTCAAGGACGCACGCAGTCGATGAATCCAATACGCAGCTTGACACCAGTTGTGTCTTCAATCACAGCAGTTGTGTCTTCAATCCAAACAGAAACAGACCAGTTGGATGAGTACTGCAAGTTTGATTTTTGCAAGTTTGATTTTTTGTTTGTACTGGTCTTGCCTTCCTTTCCTGCTTCTCTCCCTCTTCCTAACCTCCGACATGCGTCCGATAATTTTTAATTGTTTCCTCACTTAACTTGAAATTCCAATTAGAACGTAAGGGTCATTTTAACAAACACAAATCCTGAAATGCAAGTTTCTGCCTGTCTATAGAATATACTCAGCGGTGAACAGACGAGAAGAGAAGAGAAAGGAGCACGGGTTGATTACAAAAAAAATTATAAATAAAGCCTATTTGCACCCCAAGTCCGGCTGTGGTCAATTGTCGGTGTAAGTGGAGGACAACAATTTTATCGTAAAACCCAACAACCTTAGCTTAGGAATATACGCAATTTGCGGACATCCGGCTAAAAGTCCCAAGTGGTTGCTCTCATCCACCAGAGTAAGTAGGGGCCCAGCTCATCCACAGCCAGTCAGACATCGCAGGCGCGCCAGCCTTCGAGTCGCTCGATGCGACGACGGCTGCCGACGCTACAGGGAAGGGCTTTCTGATGTTCAATACAGCAAGACCGCCCGTCACCTGCTGCTCTGCCTGGCTGGCTGTTTCTAGCTTGCGCCGCTTCTTCCTCTGGCGTTTGGCTTTGTTCTTGCGTTGGCGTTTGGTGAGCAGTGGCGCCTCAGTCGAGGCAGGCAGGCCAGATTCATTCGCAGCCAAAGCTGGCGCTGTTGGTGGTAGAGCCAGGACCGTCATGGCTACACACACACACATACACACACATAGACCGAGATCTTTGAAGTGAGCTAACCTTTGCAAACCTTTGAGTTTGTGTGTAATTTTTTAACTGTTAGAACCACGAACACACCCTCTTTCGAATGGTATATAATACACACACAGTAGCAAAAGAGCACACACACATGTCACAAACGACACACCGAAAAATGTTAGCACCGCATTTTGCGGGTATGTAGAAACTAAAATCTTAGTTTTACCGGCCCGATACAAAATTTTCCAAACAACCCCCGTCGATTGCAGTATTTTGTGGCTGCTATGTGTTTGGGGTTGGAGTGCAGAGTAGGAGGCGGGAGGTGCCAGTGGCTATCGCATGAAACTTTGCTTGTGTGAATGCCTTATGTGAAAGTGCGTTTGCGAGTTTCCCGGACGAAAGGGTCACGGGGCACAAGTTGTGTGAAAAAACGAGGAGTAATGAGTGGGTGGATAAACCAACTTGAGCCGCTTGTTTGATGCACTTCCAGCTGCGTGTTTGCAGTAAAAATTCGTGTCCAGTGTCCAGAGAAGCTAGGGGTCTTTGCAAGAAGTTGCAAGAAAAAGTAATGGGGCAGGTGTGTTTCTTATGTGCTTGGTGACCACCTCTTGGTAGGTATCTTTTTCGAATTGATACGCGAAGCTGGGAGGCTGCTTAAAACTTTGTCTGCGCACACCACCATTGCTGTGCTATGCTTGCTTTACGTTTCTCGTGTTTGTCTGAGCTTTTGCCGCCTGCACTTCAGTGTGTGCACCTAAGTGAGATGTTTGTGTGAAGCTTTATCTACCTGCGTGGAGGTGGTGTTGTAGGCGCCTTGTGCAGCATTTATCTGTGCTTATTTTTCTTTGTTTGCGAGCCCAAACCCACATATTCATGTTTGTGTGCATGCTGTCTGTCTTTTACGTGTGACGTAAGATGTGTGGTGTGGTGTATGTACATGAATGATGCTAGCGCTTGTGGTTGCTATGAGCTGGTTAGTATTGATGTTCTTTCAAAAACAAACGATCAGATCAGGTAGTTTCGGATAAGGGCAGCCGATCAGCTTTACAGCTTGCAATTGTTCCTTTGCTTCCTTCCTTGTGTTCTTGTTGTCTACACGATATACGTACTGAGTGTGTGTGTGTGTGTGTGTATTCTTCTTCTTCTTCTTCTTCTTCTTCTTCTTCTTCTTCTTCTTCTTCTTCTTCTTCTTCTTCTTCTTCTTCTTCTTCTTCTCCTTCTTGTCATTCTTCTCCTTCCTTCTTTCATTCTTTCCTTCTTTCCTTCTTTCCTTTCTTCCTTTCTTCCTTTCTTTCTTTCTTTCTTCTTTCTTTTCTTCTTCTTCTTCTTCTTCTTCTTCTTCTTCTTCTTCTTCTTCTTCTTCTTCTTCTTCTTCTTCATCTTCTTCATCTTCTTCATCTTCTTCATCTTCTTTATCTTCTTTATCTTCTTCATCTTCTTCATCTTCTTCATCTTCTTCATCTTCTTCTTTCTCTCTCTCTCTCCTCCTCCTGCCCCCCCTCTATCTCTCTCTACCTCTCTCTCTCTCTCTCCTGCACTGCCCCCCCCCCGCCTTTTGTTGTTGTTTGTTGTTGTTGTTGTTGTTGGTTTTTTATTGTTATCCCCGGGGCTCACCGCTCTTATATAATTTCATCTTCAACATCTCACTTTGAAACTTTTGAGTTGCATGTTCATTAAAGAATGATTGCGTAGTGGCAAACAGAATCAAGTCTATTATTAATAATAAGTTGATGATGAAGCTAAGTCATGACTACTATTTATAGTTAAATTTTTTTTCAAGCAAACGATAATGCAGTTATCAGCGACGTCGATACAGGTAATAATAATATAACAACTAAACATATCTTTCGTTTTGAATTTTTCTTTTATTCACGAAATAGTTTGAATAGAGTACTTAGTTGAATACAACACTTCCCACTTATGATACCGGTAATCTAACTGGTGGCACGTATTTGATAAAAAAATTGTTTACGTAAAATACAAAACTTGTTAATATATATCCTTTTGATACCTAAGACAATATTTTCATTCATATGAAATACAATATTATTCGTTATTAAAGACACTGTTATCAATATTTTTTCCACTTAGCACCGATACTTTTAAAAATGAAGAATGCTTGCTTTTCGTACAGTTAAAAATATTTTTTTCATGGCCCGCGGGTTTGTATTAAATTCATGACTTATTGGTACATATTAATAAGTTGTATACTAATTATCAGCGAGAGAGAGAGAGAGTAAGTGTGTAAGAGAGAGAGAAAGAGAAAGAAGAGAGAGAGAGAGAGAGAGAGGGAGAGAGAGAGAGAGAGAGAGAGAGAGAGAGAGAGAGAGAGAGAGAGACATACGAATGCAATAGCAGCCACGAACTGCCAAGCGGTCGCCATGATCAAAATTGCTGGTTCTATCCTGTGGTAACAAGCTGCGAAACAAACTCCACCTTTCTTTCTTCACATCAACAAACATGTATATTCATCTGCAAACACATTTAGCTTACATTGCTCGCCATCTAGCAATGAAACACAGCAGAGAAAGACAGCAGCCTGAAAAACAGGAAAAAAATCACATCTGTCACTCTCCTGTGAAAAGCAAAGCGAACTTTCCAAAATCACCCTAGGGCAGGAACCACACAACCACTGCGAAACTTTGTGCCAAGCAGAACAGATGAGACGAGCTCACTACAAGTAAGGAATATTATCACTAACCTTTTGTAGTGATGATCACTACAATAAGTTAGTGATACATCACTAAAAAATCGTAGTGATCATCACTACAATAAGGAAAATTTTGAGGTAGTGATCATCACTACGCATCCATTGTCCTTAATTCA